>JAOWBW010000940.1:483146-527370 GCA_026119855.1 Campanula takesimana
GTTGACGGAAATCGAATATTCTTAGCTCCCTACGATCCTATCGACGATCTAAACATGTTTCATATTATGAGAAATGAGAGATAATGAGGGGAAGATAGCTAGATTGAAGAGAGAAGGGAGAGAAGAAAAGTTACCCAAACAAGGAGAGAGAGAGAGAGAGAGAGAGAGTATGCTGGGAATGGAGATGGAGTGTGAGGGTGAAAGAGAGGGAGTTGGGAGATGATGGATTATTTTCAAAACTTACACTTAGACCCCCTCCTCTACTAACTACACAACTCTAATACTTCCTACTAACAACTAAGACCAAATAATACTACACTAGCACAAATGACCCAAATAAAATGCTAGACATAATTTATTATGAAACATAAAATGCACACATAATTATTAATTAAATAATAATTTAAACAATTAAATAAGAAATAAATAAATAATTAAATATTTATTACTAGAAAATAGAGACGGGTTTTCGGGTTTTGTTCTCGGACTTCTTTTTAGAAGATTCGGGGGCATTCTTGTGTGGGTCAAACTCCCGTCCCCGTTTGTTGACTTAGTGAATATTTTGTGTGTGTTTATGTTTCTGTTTTGGTTTTAGAGATTGAAACTGTTCTGGAAATGCAATAAACTGGGGCTTGATGATCTGAAGTTGAAAATCTGCAAAAATTAATGGAACTACATCCCTAGCCGTACGGCTGGTTTTGCCGGGCCCACAGAATGTTTCAAGTTAATAGTTTTGTGCAGGGCATAAATATTCTGATGGTCCCCTTGCTTCTTCTTGTCCAGGTTCTAATTTACAGCCTTGTGTGTGCACATTTGCCTTTGTTTTCTTAGCCAAAAAGGGATTTTCAAAGCTTGGTAATGCACAAATCTTTTGGACATAAAATTATGTTTTCAAAGCCTCATTGTGCCTTACCCATTTTATAAAAATTTTGGTTTCTGAAAATTCTTTTGTTGTGCATGACCTTTTTCTACAAATGACTTTCAAAAGGTTGTTGTTCTTGTTGTAAAATTTTGGTTTCGAAAACCTCTGGTTGTGCACGACCTTTCCATGTACAAAATTTTGATTCTTGCTTATTCATAGCTTTGGTTGATTACTTGTGCAAATTACTTGTTTAAATTGATTGTCCATGTCTTGTATACTCTTGTACATTTCTCACGATATTAAAACGGACTGAAAATTCCTGTTTTGACCCAAAAGGGAACATAGAAGGCTTCACACAACGTGCACTTGACCGTGTGCACGTTCTAAAAACCCTTTAAACCTGTAATGGATGCCACGATGCAGCTTGATTGGTGCTCTTATGCCATTCTCACGCACACGGGTCCATTCCACCTCCCCTTCCGAACCGAGTCAACCACACTTGTCCGTGACACACAAATACCGTGACCATGGTTAGTTTTTGGTCTAGCTCACATCATCATGTCCCTAAATACGTGTCCAAACGCTAATTATGGCCAAGTTAACGCCCGAGTCATGACTCCTTGTGAGAGCAAGTGTGACCAAGGTCATCTTTGACCCGATCCTTGACTTATGCGTTAATTCCAACCATAATTAACCAAGGTCATGTATTAAGGATATGTTGACACCGCTTTATTAAGCTCTAATGCTTGACCCATCCTGATCATCTTTAAACCCAAGGCTAAGGTCCAAGATCCCTCATTAAAATGAGGTCATACCGGAATTTCATCAAGGCTTTAAGTTAATCTTAAGCTTAGCCAGGGTTTAATTATGATAAGAATGGCGCGCTAGACTCTAGGTTTGGTTTCTTTCGGTTGGTGGAAGCTGCGTGCCCTATAGGACCCTCGCCCGGGATAGTCCATCCTTGGGAGCGTGCAATACAGGTGAAAAACAAGGGGTCTATAGGCGTAGCGATGGCCTCCACTGATCCAGGATTTAGATTAGTTGTGAAAAAGAAGAGAAATCTTTTCCAACTATCTAAGAATAAAAGACGTTTTAAGAGAGCTCGAACAATAATTGAAAACAGGTCTTTAAATTGTGCTCTCACGTTTGCTCGTGTGAAAGATTCCCCAATAAAAATGTTTTTTTTTTTTTAAAAAAAAGAGGAGAAATGAAATTGGAAAATTCCCCAAAATGCATGGCTCGAGTCTTCCCCCGAAAACTCTTACCCTTCGAGTAAAATCGGTTTTCCCCCGAGTCAAATCTCCTTGTGTCAAAGCCCCTTTTCTTACTCAAAAGCATGGTTTTCCCTAGAATCTCATCAAAGTACCCTTATGGTTTGCTGGACCCTTTGTGTGATAGGAAGCAATGGAAGCTAAATCCGTCACAGCAGAACCTGATATAAGATTGGACGCTCAATCCCGATTGGAGGGACGGGTAAATCTTTTGGAAATGATGCTTAGTACGATGGGAGAGTGGATTCAGGAAAGCTAGCCGTGATGAGGTAGTCAATATGGCCCAACGGCTCCGAGAGGAGGTCAAAGATATCCTTCATGAAAAGGTTGAAGAGGTATGGGAGAAGGGTGGTAGGAAGTTAAGAGGGGACCTTGAAAAGAGGTGTGATCGCCGGTACGAGATCATGCACAGCTGAGCAGAGCTAACCGATGAAATGGAGAGACATAACTCGAGGCATGCCCAAGAGTGCCTCCACGATATTGTAAAATCAATTGAGGAAATCAAGAGATCCTCTCGAAGATTATCACCTCCACTAAAGGACCACCCCCGGTAGCCCAAACCAAGACGGGCAAGGACCCCACGAGCAAGTCCAAGCTATCACCTTATACCACAGCAAACCCACATCCGTCATAGGAGGTGTGCTTCCCCAAGGAAAAGGAACCTATTACCGTTGGTTCCATGATCTAGGGATGCCCTAGGATCAGATGCTAAACCGACTGCTAGAGATTGGAAAGATTGAGTTGCTCAGCCTCAATGTAATTTGGAATGAACCTCCCTCCCAACGCAGCGACCCGAAACAACACTGCAGATACCACCAAGCCTTGGGTCATTCCATAAAAACCTGCCCAACCTTGAGGAACAAAATTCAGGAACTCATTGATGAGGGAATCATCACCAAAAAAGGAAATCAGTGGGTGTAAACCCGAGTGAAAGCAAGGAAGTCAAGATTGGATCGCAGGGAAGGAAGAAAAGAAGTAGCTAGGAGTGGTCTAGTTAAATAGGTTCTAAGGTCTTCCAGAAGTCCTTTTCGGACATGTTTTTGCTTTCCCTAAGCCTTACAAGGCAAGGTTGTGTAAAAGGCATCAAAATGGCATGCGATCGAAGTCCATTAACAGTAGAGTCTTTCTAGTCTGTAAAACAAATGAGGGGTTCGAATCCTCCATGCAATGAAACAGTTATTTTCTTTCTATTCTCTTTAGACTTGAGACATTATTTGCAAATTACATTAATTCTTGGAATTTCCTTAGTTAATGTCGTCAAATGATTGCTACATCCCCAAAATGATGAATTGACTTCTAAGCATACTAGTCAATGATGACTCATTAAGGATGAATGGACCTAACTGTAGATACCTCGGGAGGAACCACGGCTTTAGGCTCGAGCGCGTGGGTTACCCTAGGATATCTAACTTGTTTTTAGAGTCGCCACCTATGTTTTGAGGAACATAAGAAAAACCTATTGATAATAGCCTAAGTTTGATTACGAAAACAGAGATTCTTTGTTTTGAGGTTCGGGGGTTAGGTTACAAGATGGGAAGTACCGAAACACCCATCTCGCCCAACTAAAATTGGTCTTGCTTGATCAAAATCTACATGAATGATAAACGTTCTTCTTCTTCTTCTTTAAATCATAAAAAGGGGGTTTTAAAATAGAGTTTGGAATGTAGGAGATAACTCCTTAACCAAACTCAATGAGATGAGGTAATCATTAGAGTCATGTCCCAAAATGATTTGGGTGATTACACTTGATAAAACAAAAAGAAAGAGAAAAGAGATGAAGTTGAGAAGGGGAAAGAAATGGCTTTACCTAGACTTCAAGAGACTTCAAACACTTCTTGTTGAATTCTTTGGAGAAATCCTTTGGAAAATGCTTCGAAAGTAGGAAATTTGGTTTCTTATTGAGAATGTAAGATTGAGAGCAAAAGGTCCAAGGTCCTTGAAAAATGGAGGTAAAGGGGGGTTTTTATAGGTGAAAGAGAGATATTTTGGTGCCAAAACTCAGTCACCAAGAGATCTTTCCCGGGCAAAATCCTGTAAATTGAGCAAGGGAGAGAATCTGGCCAGAAATCTGTAACCGACGCCCAGAGGCGCGCGCTTCCTGCTTTGGGAGCGGGAGGCGCGCGCGGCTGGATCCTCCTGTCGGAGGCGCGCGACTCAGAGAAGGAGATTTTGACAGAATGGACTAGAAAGTCAGCCCTGTTATTCAGTTTAGTCCCTGGACTTAACGAAGTCAGTTAGGAACTTAACGGAAGTGACAGAAACTAACGAGAAACACTTAAAATGGGGAGAAACACAAGATCAAATGTGCAATCGGGGTGAGCGGTCCAAGGCGGGGTGTCTACACTAACACAAATGAAAAATGCTAGATGAAAAATATTAATCTTGACATGAATAAATGTTGTGATCAGTTGGTATGAAGAAACCATTAATGGCGAGCCCTTCCCTGATACATATTCCCGATACACCTTTCCCAGAGAAATTCTCGATGCACATCAAAGGCATCCAAAGGAGATGGAAAGGCAAGGACGTTGTTGTTTGACCACCAAGACTCACCCGTGATTGCACGTGAGCAACCAAGCAAAGGACTTTCCGGATCTTCAAAAGTCAAAATGAGAAGTGCAAAGGGCTACAAATGAGCCAAAATCCAATGTAACAAGTGAGGACCAATGTTTCCCCTTGTAAAAAAAATGTGATTGAGAAATTATAAAAAAAGAAGGAAAGGAAATGAATATACGTGAAAATAAAGTCCATCTCAAAGAACATCCCGAGGAGTTCACCGCGAAGCGAAGCGAAGCGATCTACATCAGCAAAGCAACAACATCCTTCAAAAGGACACCAACTTCAGCAAAAAGCGATCCATGGCCGAACTACGGCGACCTGAGCTCCTCAAATTGAGGGGAACGTAGGCAACCTTCGGGACCGGTCACAACATGAAACAAAATCACCAAACCTTGGTCTCCTAAAAAATAACCGAGTCTCTCCACGGTCCCATCAATGACCGATTCCCCCAGAAAAGCTTAGCCTTGGTCCCATCAATGACCAAAAACCCCCTCTCCGACCTTGCCATTGATCGAATCTTAAGCTCAATTGATCACAACATTTATACGTGTTAAGGCTAATTGCTTGTTATAATCTTGAATTAATAATAACCATGGTCCATTCAAACAATCACTTTGATAATGGTGATTAAAGCGAATTTCGAATGTCTCGACAAGTCTTCTTTTCCATATCTTAGGAAGGAGCCAAACACTGAACTCCTGTCCATAGGCTTCCTTCCTTAGAAAAGGGACTTACTCCCGCAAATGCCTATGTCTGTAAAAGCAAACCCGATTTTGCTCTGCGTCCGTGTCTCGAGTCAACTAGACCACTCTTAGAAAGAAAATAAGAGATAGGGAAGGAGAGTCGGATGGAACGAAAACCTGGAAGAAAAATGATTCACGCAAGAGACAAGTTGCACCCCGAATAAGGGACAAGGTGCACTCCAAACAAAGAAAGGTTCATTCCTAAGAAAGGATGATACCAGGAAGCCGATTCCCAGTCAGAGGATTAAACCGGGACTATCAAGCCATAACTACACTTTGAAAAGATTAATGGGAAAGTCATGCTTTGGTAAGCCTAGTCCAGGTCAGAACCCAAAGTCAATCCCCAAATTTTCAAAATATTCCCCAGAGGTCCTCAGAAAATTTTGGTCAAAAAGAGTCAACTCTCTCTGCGTCAACCGTACGGATGGCTTATCCCCTGTAAAAATCTGGTATCAGCAGTCCATACCAGCAAATTGCCTACAAGTGAAACTCACTTTTACTTGTCCAAAAACTGCCAAAGACATGTCCAGTGGTGCGTAGTTGAGTCTAAACACATTTCCAGGAATTCCCCGCAAATCACAACATCAAAAAGCCCTCATAATTCCCGAGCTATGCATAAAAATGAATTTGCAAATACAAAAGACTTAAACATTAACAAAATAACAGGTTTTCACACACTTTGTTTTAAGAAATAAAGTAAAAGAAAATTGTTCAAATAGGTACAATTACTCGGAGTCTGGGTCCGAGTCAGGTGGTGGTAAATCAGAAATGCCTGGCCCCCGAAAGGAATAAGCTCTAGGGTCAAAATAGAAAAGAGACTCTGCCAAGCTCATGTCCTGACCAGTAGGTGGCTGAAAAGAATGCCAAGCAAATTAGGAAGAACTGCCCAGACGGTCTGCAGAAGATGGCCTGGGCCGTTCTAAGGTTAAGTGGGCAAAAGGGTCCGGGACTGTCTCGTGAGTACCCGTGCCTCCCAGTGACCCTCGGAAAGATGTTATGTTAGCAGCACTCAGGGACTGACTGCGAACATAAGAGGGAGGCAGCTCTATGCTCGATGCCCTTTTGCGGGGTCTTTCTTCACCACTCATGGAACTCCGGCCGGGCACAAAGCTATATTCCGTTCGGGGCCCCTTGGAAGAGCGACCCGTAAACCTCTTAAACCATTTCTTGGCCAGCCCCAAGAAGCCGAGCCGCCTCAATAGTGCTTGTCCCATAATCTGCAAATGGAAATGGGACAGCTCAGCAAAGAAAGAGGTAAAAATATAGGGTGTGTATATGCAAATGAAAAGGAAGCATACCGCATCATTGGGAATCTCTTCGACTGGGGCTTCCCCTCCTACGATAGATAAGTCCACCATGTGAACCCTGTCGTCTGTATAAATGAAGGAGTATGTTGGGTATGCTTATTTATTAACCCTCCCAATTTTTGTTATAATTGATTGATACCATCACCTAAGTATATTTTATGGACTTTAGGATCCTACGTAAAAAGTTTTATAACTTCAATTTTTAGTTAAGTCCAATTTTATAGAATATGCTTAGTGGTTAGGGCTTATGCTTTGAATTGAGGTTTCAATTACTGAAGACCAAGTATAATGCGCAGGACATTTCATGCGCAGAGCATCATCTGCTCATTTTCATGCGCAGTAGACACTTGCTCATTCTCCATGCGCAGAGCATCACCTGCTTATTTTCCATGCGCAGAGCAACACCTGCTCCTTCTCCACGCGCATAGCATTACCTGCTCATTTCCATGCGCAGAACATTATCTGCTCCCTTTCATGTGGAGAATAACACTTGCTTAGTTTCCATGAGCAGAACGTCTGTATATTCTCTACGCATGACTTCTATGAGCAGAGAAGATTAACTTGGTCCTTATGCTTATCTTTCAACAACCTCATATTCTTGAATCTTGGAAAGCGCTTATACTTAATTTCAAGATTTGAAGAAGTCCAAGGAGCAAGCATGAAGACCATGCGCAGATCATCATCTGCGCATCCATCACTTGCGCATGACTTCCATGCGCAAGTCCTTCAGACCTGGACCTTAACACTTCACTTTCATTTTGAGGTCTCATGTGAAAATGTCTAAGTGTGATGCGCATGACTCCCATACGCAGCACCCATCTGCGCAACTCAATGCGCATGGCTTCCATGCGCGCGCAGATTTGCCTTAGTCAATTCTCTCATTTCTTGACCTCATTCTAGAAGCTTGGAAAGGGTCAAGTCAAGCTACGCTTTTTGGAATGAGCCAAAGTGCTGATGTGTACATACGACAAAATAAGCACACTCAGCATACACATAGATGGAGACGCGCCTCAGTTTGAAATTCAAAATGAAGACATCTTTCATCCTTCTAGAAGAAGTTTGAATTTTGTCTTTGTGCTTTGTCTCCAACGGCTATAAAGGACACCTGCGCGTCAATCACATCGTGCCAGCTCATCGTCCTTGCTCAGAGCTCCAACGGCTAGTTTTTGAAGCTCCACTATAAATATCCCTACTCTTCCTCATTTCCAAGCTGCTTGAGTTTTTGCTTCCAAAGAGAAACTTTGAAGATTTGAAGATTGCTTGCTCATTTCCATAATTCCTAAGAACAGCCTTCATATCTTCATACCTTACCAAGCCCAGATCCTAAAGCCTTGTATCACCCAGAATTCTTTGTGCTCTTCATCTCATAGATTCTTAGAGCCCAGAATTTCTGACACACACACACCTCTTGTTGCTTTGATCATTTAGATCTAACTTCTTGAGATACACCGGTTTAGTCTAAGATTTGCTCTTCATAGAATAGATTTTGATTTGCGTTTTGATTCCTTACAATCTTGTAAAAGCTCCTCATATCAATATAAATATCATCGTTAGAAATCGAAGACTAACCATCTTGGTAGAGGACATAGATCTTTCCGATCGAACCTCTCCAAATAGCTTGTCTCATTACTTTGCTTTTCATTCTACATTTAAGCTTTTCTGATATATTGCTTTGTTTGATCTTTGTAGATTGTCTTGCACTGTTTGAATTGTGTTTGTTTGCTTTCTGCCTTAGAACATTTTGCGCCTCTCTTTAAGCGAAACTTAGTGCGTGTGTTTTTATACTTGTACGCATATACCTGCGCATTAGTGATTGCTTTAAGTTTCCGCTGTGCATTTCACACTCTTGTTGCGCGCTATACTTAGCCAAAATCAGAGCTGTGCGCATTTGCCATTGATCTGCAAAAGGGTTTGAAAAGAATTTTAAAACGCTATTCACCCCCCGCCCCTCTAGCGATTTTCATACCCTTGTTGCCCTTTTGGGACCAACAAGTGGTATCAGAGCAAACACCTTCATAAAACTTGTTTTGTTTTTCAAGCTTAACAGCTTGGGTGCCGATTCAAGATGGCTTCAAAATCTTTGGCAATGGCTAACTATTCACATGTTCCTGTGCTCAACGAAGATCACTTCGACATCTGGAAGCAATGCATGCTTACTCATTTCTCTTCTATCGATGAGATCCTCCACGACATCGTTCTTGAAGGACCCTACATCCCAATGAAGGCTAATCCTGATGCTGCTACCAACAAAGACAATCCTACCATCAAGAAGCCCAAGGAGGAATGGACTGATGAAGAAAAGAAGTGGGTTGGCTATGATGGAAGAGCAAGGAACATCATCCTAAGCACCATAGACCTCTCTACGCACAATAAGATTGTGAGCTGCGAAACTGCAAAAGAGCTATGGGATGCTATTGAAGGCTATGTGAATGGTGACAAAGTTAGTAAGGAGAATAAAAGATTTGTTGTGCAAAGAAAATTCAACTGCTTCATGAAGATAGATGGTGAAACCCTTAGAAAAACTTATAATCGCTACTGTGCTATTGTAAACTCTTGTATATCTCTGGGAAAGACTTTCACCAACAAAGAAATTGATGCTCAATTCTTAGATGCGCTCGGTTCTAGATATGTGCACAAGGCAAGTCGTCTGGAAGATTCTGGATTTCTGGATACATGGCCTCTGCGCAGTTTATATGCTAATTTGAAAGTGTTCGAGTTAAAACTTGATCGAATTGATGAAACAGAAGGAATAGGAAAAGAAATCTTAATGATTGCTAAAAAAGAACCTGCGCCTGCTCAAACCTCAGACAAAGTCTCCACTTCATCCTTACTTGAAATGGATGACGATGACTTCGCTATGTTTGTAAAGCGATTTCAAAAATTCAGGAAATTCTCAAAATCTGGATCCTCAAGTAAATCTCCAGTTAAGTTCTCTCGTGGAAGAGACTCAAAGAAAGATGATGACTTGGTTTGCTACAACTGTAGAAAGCCTGGTCATTTTGCATCAAAATGCCCTACTCAAAAATTTGAGTACATGTAGAGGAACAGTGCGCAGAGATCCTCTAAGCAACGAGGAATGGTTGCTGAAGAAGACTGCGCAGAAAAGGAACTCAAGACCTGGATAGAGACTGACACTGAAGACAGTGATGAAGATGACTCTAAGGATGGACTTCTCTGCTTGATGGCCAATGCTGATAATGATAGCGACTCAGAGAATGATGTTCCAGATATGAACGCACCGAAAGAGCCAAGGAAGATAGCAAAGAAGAAAGGTCCCACTATCACTGAACTGACAGAGATGGGACATCTAACTCCAAGCAGACAAAATGGCAAGTACTTATTTGCCAGAGCAGACCTATCAAAGAAGTTTGTAGCTGCGCCTTCGCGCAAGGAATATTTTGAAATTCCTGCTGAAATTGTAAAAGCGAATGATGACTCTGTTGCTAAACGTGAGTCTGTATTCCAATAAGCTGAAAAGGTAATAAAAAGATTCAATTCTATGAAAGAAGCAGTGGACTTATTAATTGGAGAAATTTCACAGCTTAAGACGGAGAAAACTCTTTTAAAATCTGAAAACACCCTCCTTAAGGAGCAGATTAAGAGCATGACTCCTCTTACTGAAAAGAACCGTTTCTTGACAGATCAAAATGCTCTATTTAAAGTAAGAAACAAAGAATTGGCTGCTCAAGTTGCTGATCTCAAAAAGATCACTGACGAGTGGACCAAATCTCGTGTCAATATGGATCAAATTCTAAAATCCCAAAAAGCCAGTGGAGATAAGGAAGGCTTGGGGTTCTCAACTAGTGATAACTTTAAATGCACAGTTTGCTCTGAAAGAGAAAAGGAATTTACACCCCAGCAAACTATTGAAATTCCTAAAGCAAAGCGTTCTGCTTCAATAGGTAAAGGACATGAGAAAGTCCAGAGACAAAATTTCCATTATGTCTACCCAAAGAAGCAAACTGGGAAAGCCAAGGGTAAGGCTAAAGTTGAACCTGCGCATGATTTCTCATATTCTGACTATGGCTGCGCTTCAACTTCGAATGTCAAATCTGCGCAAAAGGGTCATGCGCATGAAAGCCATGCACCCCAACGCCAGATGCGCATTCTTAAGAAAAGCGTACCCAAACCTCAGAAAATGATATTTGTCAAAGCTAGTTCAACTGCTCCAGTTCAGAATGCTAAGCCAAAGAAAAGTAAAGAGTTTGTAAAAACCCAATCTGTAAGTGGCTTACATCATTGTGTTGTGTGTGATGGTTTAGGTCACAAGGCTGCAGAATGCCTTTTGAGATTTGATGTCACGACCCGAAATATAGGCTCTATTTTATTAGTAATAAGTGATTATTGTTTAATTATTTGCCTATCTATTTATTTAAATTATTATTTATTTAAATATTTATGTGTGCATTTTATGTGTTATAATAATTTATGCCAAGCATTTTATTCGAGTTATTTGGGCTAGTGTAGAAGTGTTGAGTATTAATTGTTAGTAGGGAGAGTAAGCATTTGCGTTAGTTGAAGGGGAGGGGCCTAGATGTAACCTTTTGAATAATTTCCCCCTACTCCCCTCTCCTCCCTCACCTCCTCCCTCACTCTCTCCATCACTCTCCCAGCAACTCTCCCTCTCTCTCTTGTGTTTTGGGTAAGTTTTCTCCCTTTCCTTCTCTCTTAATTTTGTTCATCTTCTACTTGTTATCTCTCATTTCTTAAAACATGAACCTTGTTTAGATCGTCGATAGGATCGCGTAGAACCAAAAAGAATTGAATTCCGTCAACTTTGAGATTTATCAAGTAAGTTACTTTTCCCCCATTTTTATGCTAAAATGCTCATAACATGTTTCTACAATGCTTTATTTGTTATATTTGAAGTTTGGTTGAGTTTGGAATTGATTTGGAATTTATTTGAGTTTTTGGCCAAAAATGGTGATTTTTATGAAAATTGGGTAAATCTTGGTTTGAGGTTGATAAAGGATGTTGTTTGTGTTTTCCCTTAAGCTTAGTTGTTGTTTGGGTTCAGTTTTGAACTTGTGCTAAGAGTAGAATTTGGGACATTTCGATTTGGGTAAGAAATTTGGTTGAAAATGGTGGATTTGGCCTTAAACCCAGCTGGGAATTCCTCCCAGCCCATAGACCAAGCGCGCGCCCGATCCCCCTCCAGGCGCCCGCCTACATGTCCTTTTCTAATGGCCATACCTTCTGGTCATTCAGGCGCCCGCCTGCCCCATGCCAGGCGCCCGCCCGCCCCCTGTTCCAGGATTTGCCCTTTTGCTTGGTTTAAGACTTAAGGCTTATCTAGTTTAGGTTTATTTCTTCTAATTAACTTAAGATAACACCATGGAACACTTTATTGATTGGATTTGATTATTTTGTGAATAAATACGATATGGAATTTGATTAAGTATCATTTTGGGAATGTGGTTCATCTTTGATGTGCTGTTTGGATTGGTTTACCTTTGTGGTAATTTAATTGGATTGGTTCCCTACTTTGGAACCTTAAGTTGTTTATTCATGCTAAAATATTATTACTTAGCATTTAATTAGAAGCCCAGCTGGCATATTTGTTGCATCGGGCGATGGGAAAGATTATAATGGCAAAGCCAAGTCCATTATAATGTTGACCATTGTTTTGCCCCCTTCTATACCCTTTTCCAGATTGGCCTTGGAAAAGTCAAGTTAGCTTCCTCTGTGAATGTATCTAGCTACCGGGCATGACTTTGTGTCATGGGTCTTGTCCCTTGTGACACTCTTATGGTTATTGGTTCCGGTACCGGGGTTTTCTCTTCGGCTTTCATGCTATTATGAAGATGATGATTTGTTGATTATTGAAGCTGCGCAGCGATCCTTTATTTGGATGTATCGGTTTGGAAACCTTGGCATATATACTTTGTTATGTGTTTATTTCCGCTGCTATCTGTTATGTGATAAATGCCATGTGCTAACTATGATTTATTATTGTATATTGCATCATAGCATGTCATGTAGTTGCATTAGTAACTTATTGAGATTTATCTCACCCCCTTTTCTTTTTATCCTTGTTTTTCCTTAACCCCCCCTCCCCCCAGGTGTTAAGGATTAGTCTCGCTGATCACGAGAAAGAGGACGTCGAGTGTGGATACATTCTTTTGGGGAAAGTTGTATAGGTTGGTTTACATTATATAAATGTGTAACCTTTTGGGATATTTGTACCAAACATTGACGTCATTAGGATTTGTGTATTTTGTAACTTTGGTGTATAAACTTATGGAGTTTATACTAGTTTTACCTTGTTGTTCAAGATGATTTTCAAAACCTTGTGTTATCACCTTTTGGTATCAAATGGAATTTTTAACTTCGGTATTTCACAGTTTTGGTTTTAAGTCGACGTCCAGATCGCGGTCTCGGGCCCGCGGGGTCCGGGGTCGCAACATTTGCTCCTAATGCCAAGGGACGTAAAAATCCTAAGGTCAGACAGGAGTGGGTTGTCAATAGTTGCTAACTTTAGGATCCAAGAATAAAGGGGACCTTTGTTTTAATGTCTATCTTTCAGGTCTCCTGCTTCACTATGCACTCTTCACAAGCTAAAGAGCATATATGGTATCTCGACAGTGGATGTTCTAGATACATGACTGGAGATGCTACCGCTCTTGAAGATGTGGATGAAGGTAGAGGTCCCTCAGTAACTTTTGGGGACAACAACAAAGGGCACATAGTTGGATATGGAAGAATCAGAAAAGATAAAGTATGCATATAAAAGGTCGTGCTCGTAGAAGGCTTCAAGCACAACCTACTCTCCATATCTCAATTCTGCGATAAAGGTCTCAAATGCCACTTCACTGCAATGCACTGCTATATCAAAGATGGCATATCTGGACTAACTTTGCTCACAGGGACTCGTAAGACAAATGTTTACATTATTGATCTTACTGCTATAGATTCTATCACTAATCTCTATTTTGTAGCTAAGAACGTTAGTGAAAGCAGCTGGCTATGGCATAAGCGCTTAAGTCATTTGAAATTCAAATATTTGGCGAAACTAGGAAGGGAAAATCTTGTCAAAGGACTTCCCAAAGTAGCTGACCATCATGATAGAAAATGCGCAGTATGCCAGCTCGGTAAATAACCTAAGCAGTCTTTCTCCAGCAAGATTGCTTCCTCAACTTCCAAATATTTACAACTGCTTCACATGGACCTGTTTGGACCTATCACCACCGCGAGCATTGGAGGACACAAATATACCTTAGTTGTGGTGGATGACTACTGAAGATACACATGGGTCAAAATGATGATATCCAAAGACGACTGCTATGATATCTTGACTGCTCTATTTCGAAGGCTCCAAACTCAAAAGGAAGACGACATCATGAGTGTTAGATCAAACAATGGAATTGAATTCAAGAATAACGATGTTGATCAATACTGCGATGACCATGGAATTGATCACAATTTTTCTGCTGCTGGAGTTCCTCAAGAAAATGGTGTTGTGGAAAGAAAGAATCGCACGTTGATTGAGGCTGGAAAAACCATGATAGCAGAAGCAAAGCTGCCTAAGTATTTCTGGGGAGAAGCTGTCAACACTGCTTGCTTTACTCAGAATAGATCCCTCATCAACAAAGCCTACAACAAAACTCCATATGAGCTATGGAGAGGAAGAGCGCCCAACATCGCTTTCTTCAAGATATTTGGCTACAAATGCTATATCCTCTACAACAGAAAAGATCATTGAGGTAAATTCGACGCCAAAGCAGATGAAGGTATTTTTGTTGGGTATGCCAAACATTCTAAAGCTTTTCGTGTTTTCAATAGAACTACTCTTGTTATCATAGAATCTGTACATGTTACATTTGAGGAGCATTCTCTCCTTGAGCCACATTTGGCTCCAAATGATTCTGATGATTCTGCTGAGAATGATGAGACAGGTACACAGCCACAAACTACTCTTGTGCAGAATGATAATCAAGCTGATCACAATCAGAATCAAGCAAGTCCATCTCATGCGCCTACACCAGATGTTGCGCCAGAAGTTACAACTCCTGATGCGCAGACACACCCTCCTGCGCATGATGTTTCTCCGCTTCAGCAAATCACTTTTGATGATTTTGATGCTGAAGCAAATGAAGTTCCTATTGAAGATCTTCGTATTCCTACTACTCAACCAAACTTACCTCTCAAGGTTTGTGAAGTTAGAGATCATCCAACAACAAACATCATTGGTGATCTAAATGTAGGGGTTCGTACAAGGAGAGCATCCAACTTTGATGCGTATAATTCATTTATCTCTCAAATCGAACCAAAGAAGATTGATGAAGCGCTCCAAGATTCAAGCTGGGTTATTGCTATGCAAGAAGAGCTTAACCAATTTGAGTGTTGTAAAGTTTGGACTTTAGTACCCAGACCTCATGACCAAGGAGTTATTGGTACAAGATGGGTATTCAGAAATAAGATGGATGAGAATAGAAGCATCACCAAAAATAAAGCAAGGTTAGTTGCGCAAGGCTATAGGCAAGAGGAAGGAATCGAATACGATGAAACGTTTGCGCCTGTAGCAAGACTTGAAGCTATAAGAATTTCTTAGCTTATGCCTCTCACAAGAAATTCAAGCTTTATCAAATGGATGTGAAGAGCGCATTTCTCAATGGTGAACTCCAAGAGACGGTCTACGTTGCTCAACCACCTGGATTTGAATATACCAGATTTTCAAATCACGTCTTCAAACTTCAGAAAGCTTTGTATGGACTTAAGCAAGCTCCAAGAGCATGGTACGATACTCTATTAAAATTCCTACTAGAGAAAGGCTTCAAGCGCAGTAAAATAGATACAATTCTTTTTATTTCTAAGTATAATGATCATTCTTTACTTGTTCAAATTTATATCGATAATATTATATTTAGTTCTACTAATGAGTTACCTTGTAAGCGCTTTGAGAAGCTCATGAAAAGCAAGTTTAAAATGAGTATGATAGGAGAACTCACATTTTCCTCGGACTTCAAATCAAGCAATTGAATGATGGCATCTTCATAAATCAAGCCAAGTACACAAGAGACTTGATCAAGAAATTCGGACTTGAGAATGCTAAAGCATACGACACTCCAATGGCCACGGGAAATAAGCTTGACAAAGACTTAAATGGTAAGAAAGTTGATCAAACTTTATATCGAGGTATGATTGGCTCTCTCCTTTATCTTACTGCAAGTAGGCCAGATATTATGTTTAGTGTTTGTGTCTGTGCACCCTATCAAGCTGATCCTAGAGAAGCGCACTTAACTGCTGTTAAACGTATTATTCGTTATCTTTCTGGAACTGTTAACCTTGGACTTTGGTACACCAAAGACTTGAATTTTGATTTGCTAGGTTATTCAGATGCAGACTACGCAGCATGCACAATTGACAGGAAGAGCACAAGTGGAACTTGTCATTTCCTTGGAAATAGACTTGTTGCTTGGGCAAGCAAGAAGTAAGATGCTGTGTCCATATCCACTACAGAAGCTGAATACATTTCTACTGGAAGCTGCTGCTGCCAAATCCTTTGGATGAAGCAACAATTAGTGGACTATGCTATTCATGAAGAAAATTGTCCAATATTTTGCGACAATATGTCCACCATCGCAGTTTCCAACAATCCTGTCATGTATTCAAAGACAAAGCACATCGACATCAAATATCACTTTCTCAAGGACCACGTGGAAAAAGGAAATATACATTTAGAGTACGTGGGCACAGATAATCAAATTGCTGATATCCTCACATAGGCTCTTGACGCAAAGAGATTTGCTTTCTTGAGAGAAGAATTGGGTATGCTTGAACTTAGCTAAATCTTGTCCATATTATTTGTCAATACTAATGATCTTGTGTTTACTTGATAAAATTCTAAGTTAGGAAATGCCTCATGCGCCTGCGCATTTGAAGCGCACAAGATGTTGCGCATAAGGCAAACTATTTCTGAGTTTTCAAAAAAACTCTGCGCATTCTATTGCTGCGCATGAACCTCATGCGCATGCCACGTGGACCTCAGTATATCATTCCTTCGATTTCTGCTCCCTCAGATCCATCAGGCAAAGATTCAAGAGCAACTGGATGCGCAGGCTGCTAGGCTCGATGCGCAGGCCAGTATGCTACAGGCCATTGATTGTGCCATTAAGGGGGAGAGTAATCTAATAAAGGCAAAGAGTTCCGATTTGATGCTCCCGCTTCTGATATTGAAGCTCTGTGCAAAGCAATTTGGGAAGCTACAAGATGAAGTGCGCAGGGCTCTATTAGGTGAACACTAATCTTATAATGCATCATTGCTTTTCCCAAAACCTTGTTCAATTCAAACTTTTCGTTTGTGGAACAATGAATGCATTATTTCAAACTTCATGCGCATATACTTGACTGCTCATATTTCTATGCATGATCTTTAAACATTCAGTTTAAACGCATACTTAAACTTAAACTCATATTATTTGTATGCGCTGAATGATATTTCTATATTTCCCATATTGTATGTTCATTTATTTTGGATAGACAAGAAATCTATAACACTGCTAGTGTGTGCATTGAATTAAGGAATGATTTACCATTTACATTCTTATGGACATGTTATTATCAAGTACAATGAATTGCCTTTGTTATAGTAGGTAATGACATCAATAATTTAAGGGGAGATTGTTGGGTAAGCTTATTTCTTAACCCTCCCAATTTTTGTTAGAATTGATTGATACCATCACCTAAGTATATTTTATGGACTTTAGGATCCTATGTAAGAAGTTTTATAACTTCAATTTTTAGCTAAGTCCAATTTTATAGAATAGGCTTAGTGGTTAGGGCTTATGCTTTGAATTGAGGTTTCAATTACTGAAGACCAAGTATAATGCGCAGGACATTTCATACGCAGAGCATTATCTGATCATTTTCAAGCGCAGTAGACTCTTGCTCATTCTCCATGCGCAGAGCATCACCTGCTTATTTTCCATGCACAGAGCAACACCTGCTCCTTCTCCACGCGCATAGCATTACCTGCTCATTTCCATGCGCAGAACATTATCTGCTCCCTTTCATATGGAGAACAACACTTGCTTAGTTTCCATGAGCAGAACATCTGCACATTCTCTACGCATGACTTCTATGAGCAGAGAAGATTAACTTGGTCCTTATGCTTATCTTTCAACAACCTCATATTCTTGAAGCTTGGAAAGTGCTTATACTTAATTTTAAAGATTTGAAGAAGTCCAAGGAGCAAGCATGAAGACCATGCTCAGATCATCATCTTCGCATCCATCACTTGCGTATGACTTCCATGCGCAGGTCCTTCAAACCTGGACCTTAACACTTCACTTTGATTTTAAGGTCTCATGTGCAAATGTCTAAGTGTGATGCGCATAACTCCCATGCGCAGCACCAATCTGCGCAACTCAATGCGCATGGCTTCCATGCGCGCGCAGATTTTCCTTAGTCAATTCTCTCATTTCCTGACCTCATTCTAGAAGCTTGGAAAGCGTCAAGTCAAGCTACGCTTTTTGGAATGAGCCAAAGTGCTGATGTGTAAATACGACAAAACAAGCATACTCAGCATACACGTAGATGGAAACGCGCCTCAGTTTGAAATTAAAAATGAAGACAGCTGTCATCCTTCTAGAAGAAGTTTGAATTTTGTCTTAGTGCTTTGTCTCCAACGGCTATAAAGGACACCTGCACGCCAATCACATCGTGCCAGCTCATCGTCCTTGCTTAGAGCTCCAACGGCTAGTTTTTGAAGCTCCACTTTAAATAGCCCTGCTCTTCCTCATTTCCAAGCAGCTTGAGTTTTTGCTTCCAAAGAGAAACTTTGAAGATTTGAAGATTGCTTGCTCATTTCCAGAATTCCCAAGAACAGCCTTCATATCTTCATACCTTACCAAGCCCAGATCCTAAAGCCTTGTATCACCCAGAATTCTTTGTGCTCTTCATCTCATAGATTCTTATAGCCCATAATTTCTGACACACACACACCTCTTGAAGCTTTGATAATTTAGATCTAACTTCTTGAGATACACCGGTTTAGTCCAGGATTTGCTCTTCATAGAATAGATTTTGATTTGCGTTTTGATTCCTTGTAATCTTGTAAAAGCTCCTTATATCAATATAAATCTCATCATTAGAAATCCAAGACTAACCATCTTGGTAGAGGACGTAGATCTTTCCGATCAAACCTCTCCAAATAGCTTGTCTCATTACTTTGCTTTTCATTCTACATTTAAGCTTTTCTGATATATTGCTTTGTTTGATCTTTGTAGATTGTCTTGCACTGTTTGAATTGTATTTGTTTGCTTTCTGCCTAAGAACATTTTGCGCCTCTCTTTAAGCCAAACTTAGTGCGTGCGTTTTTACACTCGTGCGCATATACCTGCGCATTAGTGATTGCTTTAAGTTTCCGCTGTGCATTTCACACTCTTGTTGCGCACTATACTTAGCCAAAATTAGAGTTGTGCGCATTTGCCATTGATCTGCAAAAGGGTTTGAAAAGAATTTTAAAATGCTATTCATCCCCCTCTAGCGATTTTCATACCCTTGTTGCCCCTTTGGGACCAACAGAGTAGTCCACCCACGCCGGAGGAACCACCCCAGAAGCCACCACCTATGGCGATCGC
Organism: Campanula takesimana; assembly: GCA_026119855.1. Lineage (NCBI taxonomy): Eukaryota > Viridiplantae > Streptophyta > Magnoliopsida > Asterales > Campanulaceae > Campanula > Campanula takesimana. The sequence goes on from JAOWBW010000940.1 coordinate 502,470, forward strand.
AACCTCATAGCCACAAACCGACCATACGGCTCGTCAGAAATCAAACCAAAGGCATAGGCTCCCATGAGAACGGGGTCCTGCCCTTGGTCAGCTACGAACATGGTCTCAGGAGGGTCCACGGGCGCCCTCTGCACGAGCTCCAACCCGTGCTGCCATAGGACCCTCTCGCCCAAATAAAAGGCCTCACCCCGGAACCCCACTAGCAGCCTCCTCTGTCTAGTCACCCGCAGGGCCTCACTCAGATCGAAACCTATCTCCTCATACCTCGACCAAGGAAACAGGTTCAACTCCACTGGTATAGGTCCCCTCAACACCGCCTTCACATCGGCATAACGAATAGCGACTCGTCCCTTGGACCCCCTCTGCTCTCGGACCTCCCTGGCCCAACAAATCATGGCCGGAAAATGGACACTCTGGTCAAGAGTCAGCCTCCACGGGTAGTTGCCGAACACCTCGTAGTACCAAGCCTGAGAAGGAAAAGGCAGGGAACCGTCAACACCAAAGATGAGGTGAAAGCCAAATGCAAAGGGTAAATCAAAGGCAGAAAATAATGAAAGAGGAAAAGCAAGATACCTCTAAAACAAACTGAAAGCAAGCCAAAGACTTGCTCGCCTTCTGACTATACTTGTCCAGCTCCATGTATAGTTCGGCGAGGCCAGCCAATCCCCAAGCAATGCCTCTGACGGCCTCGGGTGTAGTCAGTGAGCCAAGGAGAGGGAACATACATGTGGTGTCGGCATTGGCAAAGATGGTATTACTGAGAAGAAGCCACACATAAGAACGCCCCAACTGCTCGGCACTCACCCGGCCTGCCTAATACTCTGGAAAGTTGGCCCGAATAGCCCTCTCGACATTCTGCACAAGGATGCCTAAGCCCTTGGTAGGGCCCGCGAAGCCAATAAGCGCTTTGACCTCTCCAACCGGGATCCTGTCCCTCTATACAACCGGATGCCCGTCGAAAGAAAGCCCAGTAATCGCCGAGAAGTCAGCAGGAGTCACAGTCACCTCCCCCCAACTTAAATGGAAAGTGTGGGTCGAATCCCACCAATACTCACCAAGGGCATTGAGAAGCCCCATGCTTTTGTTGGTATTTGCCAACTTATCCATAGCCTCGATAAAAGGCACCAAGCTGGTGCACTCCACCCAATGCCTAGGACTAGGCGCACCATCAAGGGACTCGGGCATGGCCTCCCACAAAGAAAAAAAGACGTCCAGAGAACCTCGAGATTTGGGATCACCGCCCTGCAGGTAAACACAGCAAAGGTACGAACGACTCAGTTTAAAATACTAATGCACATGTTAAACGCGAATGATAAAATGAAGTGAACATGCGTTAAATGTGTTTTCGTCCCCTTTCAAATTGCATAGACATTTGAGGTTCACCCTTGAAAAATGTGTTTTCCTCCCCTTTCAAATTGCATAGACATTTGAGGGTCATCTTTGAAAAATGTGTTTCCGTCCCTTTTCAAATTGCATAGACATTTGAGGGTCATCTTTGAAAAATGTGTTTCCGTCCCCATTCAAATTGGATAGACATTTGAGGGTCATCATTGAAGAATGTGTTTTTCCGTCCCCCTTTCAAATTGCATAGACATTTGAGGGCCATTTTAAGAAAGATAAATTTTCCCCTTTCTTTAAAAATTGCATAAGTCATTTAAAAGAAGGCCGTCATAAACAAGTCCGTCCCATTCATAACATGAAACAAATGATCTAAGGCAATGCTAGCATGCACATAAACATGCCAAAAAGGCTAGTCCAACCTAAGGTACAAGCATTTTATGCACAAAGGTGTAGGATCACACTTTAATTGTCAAAAGCATAGCTAGGCATGCCCGAATGAGGAAGCAAACACATGCCCACGAATCTTTGCGATCCTAATTTCATGAAAAGAAAGCCAATTTCGAAAGATTGCACCAAAACCCCAATTTTCATAAACCCTAGGTTCAAGAAATGCATTAATCGAGAAGGGAATGGCTTAGGAGTACTTACCCCGTCACCTTGGCACAAATGTACGGTAGGAGACTTGTAAATACCCGCTCCCGCATCCCGAAGATCAACAGTGTAGCCACGGAGATTCTGAGTCATGTCAAGCCTCTTCTCAGCCCCTCTAGGATAACCAACGTGTGCCCGTCCCGCCATGAACAATCCTTGGGCAATCTAAGGAAGAACATTCGAAAATTGATGGAGTTTTCTCTCTCAATTTCATCTCCGCCTTCTCTTTTTTTCGACTTGGTTTTGAAAAAGGAAGCAGACCATCCGTATGGCTGCTGTGTTTTGAAAAAGAAGGGATGACCCCTTAATCCGTATGGATGGTTTGGGCGAAGAAAATATCAGCCCAAAATTTACACTCTGGCCCCTGGTGCCTTGAACAAATCTCCCCCTAGGTTCCCGAAATAGAACTTAGGCCTTTCCCTTTAGGAAATGTCCAAAATCCTCATAAGTGAACACTAGGCCGTCCTTGACTTAAGCCCAGTAAAACTTTATCCCCGAAGTGATCATACTTCAGCGGTCCCCATGCGACGTAAGCCCATTGACTCTTGACCCGGCAGCTTGTAAGCCCGTTTTTGCTTAGCTTCTAGGCCGTCCTTGACGTAAGCCCAAGTAAAAATTATGAAAAATGTTGCCTTAGCAAACACTAGGCAGTCCTTGACTTAAGCCCAGTAAACTCTTGAGTGGACCTTTTAGGTTTAGAAAACCTTGTCCCCGGCCGTTCTTAGTGGGACGTAAGACCAGTTTTCCCGTCAAACTCCCCAAACATGGAGTTGATCCAAGTTAAACCTTGACTCAGAATAGTCACTATAGGTTGAGACCTTTGTCCCCGGCCGTCCTTAGTGGGACGTGAGACCAGTTTTCCCATCAAACTCCCCAAAGGTGGAGTTGACCCAAGTCAAACCTCGACCTAGAATGGTCACTTTAAGTTAAAACCTTTCTCTGCGGCAGTCCAAAATGATGTAAGACCATCCTTGTAAGTCAACCCTCTCCATAGAGCCAAGTTGACCATGTCCCGCCTCTGACCCCGAGAGTCACGCCTTTGTCAACCCTCTCCATAGAGCCAAGTTGACCATGTCCCGCCTCTGACCAGCCGAGATTCATGCCTTTGCCTTGTAAGACAACCCTCTCCATAGAGCCAAGTTTACCATGTCCCGCCTCTGACCCTGAGAGTCACGTCTTTGCCTTGTAAGACAACCCTCTCCATAGAGCCAAGTTGACCATGTCTCACCTCTGACCCTAAGATTTACGCCTTTACCTTGTAAGTCAACCCTCTCCATAGAGCCAAGTTGACCATGTCCCACCTCTGACCCTGAGAGTCATGCCTTTGCCTTGTATGTCAACCCTCTCCATAGAGCCAAGTTGACCATGTCCCACCTCTGAACTTACCAAGAGTCATGACCGTCCCCCTAGAAGACGATGACAGATATCCACCTAGCCCTTAGGTTTGAGTAGCCTTAAAGTTTCTCACCCCTTCCGAACTACGCTAGGCTTGATTCCCCACAAACAGGATACGTAGGAATCCTATACCCCTAGGTCCAGCCATGCAACCAAATCGGTTAAGCCATCTTCCCATCAGATTGGGATGCTTATTTTTATCAACAACCCCGCTTTTCCAAAGCGACGTTGCCGAGGGGCTCTGTAAGTACCCCAATCTGAAATTGACTAACTTAGAGGAACTCTTAGCACCATTCAGGGATAAACTAATAGGCTGGGACCTCACTAAGATAAACCTAAAATTCCAGGACTGCTCTGGAATTAAACATGGAAAAATCCAGAAGCTCACCAGGCTGAGCCGTACGGATAGTTTGGACGCGGGAGAGCCCTAGCCGTACGGCTACTATGGGTACCCTCAGTTCTTATAAATTGAGACCCTTGCTGATCATTTCAAGGGGGAGAAAATTGTTTAAGAGAGCCAACGCTCTGCAGAAATCATATCAGAATAGAGTGATCACCACATTTGAGTGAAAAGAGAGAAAGAAGATAGGTCCAGACCAAAATTGGTGAGGCCTCCTTCTCCCCATCTTCCCATCATCTCCATATTACATCTTTTGCCTCTTGTTAAATAATATACCCTTGGAACCAAGCCTTGAAATCCATGGTGCCCTTCATGTTCTATGCATGATGATGGGTTACAAACCATAGGATAGCCTAAGGCTTATTATGATTTATGCATCTTTAATATATTGTCTTTACATTTATGCACCTTTACATTATGTCTTTAAATTTGTGTCATTTACTTTAAAGTCTTTGCATTTATGTTGAATAAATGAGGGAATGATCAAGTTTGGGTGATAAAGTTGTAATCTTTATCATCCAAACCATGAGTCAACCTCAAAAATGTCCCTTTGATAATAAAGATTCAATCTTTATCCATCAAGGGTTGATTTTGGATGTCCCAATGCCCGTCCTTAGAAGAATCATCCATTTGGGTGTTAAAGTTTCCATCTTTAATCACCCAAATGGTGATCTTGGCTCAAAATCCATGACCATTACCTTTTCTCAATTATTCCCCAATGATTGTCTTGATCATACCCAAAATCCTTATTTTGGTGTTTAATCTAGTGATCAATGGCATAGGGATGATTTAATTAATGTTTTGTTACAAGAAAATAACTGGAAATGATCAAACAGTCCAGTTTCCAGCAGAATGCTCTGTTTCTGCCTAGAACTGGACTAATTCTTGGGAATCTGTTAAAATTCCTAGGAAGACCCTTCATAGCCGTACGGCTACATTGTCCAGAAGGCACATTTCCAGTCTAGTCCCCTTTTAATCCAGAATGTTTATGAAATAACCCTTTCTGTCAAATATTTAACTGTTTTCCGTAAAGTCAGTTCCTCCCACTTTCATGAACACACACACACACACACTTGCACAATTTTAACAAATTTTAGGGAGACTCAGTTTCTTCTGAGGCGCTTTGGGTGAACTACCGGTTGAGTTCTCCCCAATGCGTAACCTGACCTCCGAATCCTTTATCTCTAACCATTTTTTGTTAAGTTTGGGTTTAAAATTAAACTAACGTGGTGACTCCGTTGAACGTTGATAAGATCCAGTGTTTGATTCTCGAGGGAACCGTTCGTTTTTCCCGCGGGTATCTCACAATGGTGAGGGGCGAATTTGTAGGAGTCTAGGGTCTAGGCACTTGAGTTGGGATAGGAATATGGAACCATCTATATCTCTCCATTTAAGACGTCTAACTCATCTGCTTTCTTCATTTACGCAGTAAAAGGATTTTCCCCCAATTTCTTCCTTGTGAGTTCTTCTTTTCTTCTTATTGATTTCTAGGGTTCAAATGTCTAAGACTAAGAAAATCGCTGGAATTCCTGATGGTTTTAGATGTCTAGGATTAATCACTCATCCTGACGAGGAAAGATGCCAGTTTACTTCATCTGACGTCGATACCCTAAAGAAAGCTTTTCCTGCCATTGCTGAATTCTTAGACCCAAATCCTTTGTTTTCATCTGATTTCGTTTCCAATGAGTGGGTATGCTTCTTTGAATACCCTTTTACCTTAGGTCTGAAATTCCCTTTTCTTCCTGTCATTACCCGTTTCTTTGAACTCTCTAAATTGGCTTACACCCAACTTATGCCTGTTGGTTGGAGGGCACTGATAGCTTTAGGAAGGTTAAGTAAAGAGATTGGATTAGAGGTTCGATTAGAGGTTGGTCTTGAGGAATTAGATTTTTGTTATGTTTTGAGGGCTCATGGGAATTCTAGGTATGGATTTAGGGTTAAGAACAAGGCATATAGCTTGGTAATTGAGTCTGTTAACAAAGATAGAGGTTGGAAAAACAGGTTTTTCTATGTTAAGAAAAGTAGTCTGGAGGGAGGTGAAGGATTGGTTTCTGAATGGAATAGTAAAGGTAGTTTTGTTTTTGTATCTTTTCTGGGCTTTTTGGTTTTCAAAAAATTCTAACGTGTTTACCTTTCATCCTGTAGTCACCAAGTTGGAGGAACTGTTTCCCAAAAAAGCGGACACAATGGCTATTGTGGAGAAGATTTGTGCTTTACCACCAGTTAAGCGCAAATTTGTTCAGCCTATAATAAGCTCAAGTAGTGAAGAGGAAAATCCAAAAGATACTCAAGAGGCTTCAGGGTGCGCACATAAGATGTCATCAGGTAATTCTCTGTTTAGCTTGTACTTTGAACTTAGCTTTATAGCTCTGGGATGTTAATTTCTTTCAATTTCTGCAGTTACTCGTTCTCAGTCTGGGTTTGGATCTAAAAATTTGATGGCGATGGTCTGGGGTAAGGTGAAAGTTGAGGGAAGTAAACCTCCAGTGCCCAAGATGGATGTAGGTGAAGAGAAGTTGAGCAAGAAGAGAAAATCCAAGGAGATTGTGGATGTGGAAACAGCTGTGCCAGTTGAGAGAATGTATGAGAAGAAGGTGACTTTTGACTCTATCAAACTCCAATTTGATTTCTGCTCATCTTTGATTCTAACTTGGTTTTGTTTACAGGTTGTCAAGGCGGTTAGGCTCTTGGTTAGTGAGGTTCAAGTGTGGAAAGAGAAGGCAGAGGCTTCTTTTAAGAAGATGTATGAAGCTGAGGAGATGGTAAAGACTGTTGAGAAAGAGCTGGATGAAAAGGATAGGGAAGTAGAGATATGACTCTTAGGCTGGTGAAAGTGAATCAGGATCATGCCAAGGAGATGGAGTTCCTGCAAAGCCAGTGTATGAATGATGCTGCAAAGTCCTTGTTCGAGATAACGATACAAATTATTAAAGAACACCAGGCTGGCAAGCATTCTGAATGGAACTTGGATGAGGAGTATGAATCCTTGAAGAAAATCACTGGGGAAGCGGTTGATGGTGAAGAGGTTACTTCCAAGGTTCCCATTCCTAACAAGGGGGAACAGGTTGGCGAGATTCAAGAGGAGAAGGTTGACGGGTCCACCTGAAAGGTAACTCTCTATTTTTTGTTTGTCCTGCAGGGAATGGTGTCAAAAAACAATTTCTTTTTATGTTTTTAGTTTTAACAATGAGGGGGATGTCCTCGGAAACAATTAGATAACTCTTTAGGATGTAATGGTTTTTATTGGGATAATTTCCATGTTGCACTGTGGTCTACTCATGTCTTGTGATAGCATGGGTTAGACCTTTTTGGATGTTTATGTTTAAAATAGTTCAGTTTGTTGAACTTTTGGTACTTTGGTTGTAAAAACTGTTGGATTTCCAAAGGTGATGTTTTAACTTAAAAAAGGTTATGTAAATGGAATAGAAATAGATTAGAAATACAACTAGGAAGAGTTGTATCAAAAGTATGCTTTTGAAAGGTAGCATTTTAGAGAAAAGTAGCAAAATTATGCTATCAGTATGAATGGAAAAATGTTCTGATCTTTTAACCTTTGTCTTTGGTAACATATTTATGCTACAACCAGTTGTAAATAGCTTGAGTTCAAATATTTAATAAGTGCAAGATGGTAATAAATATGTATTAAATACACTGGCCAACTTATAACTTAAACAAATGTGAAAAACATGCGCACGGGCGAAGGTGTATGAACCTTAAACTTAAAAAAGATGTATAATCTATAAACCTTTGAAAGGTGAAAATCTTTAAAACCTGAGTACAAACTTTCAGAAAAGATGCATAAGATTTCATCATCAAAGTGCTTACTTGATAATTTGAACAGGTAGAACTTTCATCCAGTTATTTTGTCAGCAAGTTGACTGCTACCATTTTGAACAGCTAAACTGTTAACCCTGCGGATTGTTTGAACATGTTGATCATGTTGATCTAAGTTGGAACTTTGCATTGCCTTGAAAAACAAACACATGTTAGTGGTGGGTGTTATCTTGGCTAACACCCCTCCGATGCTTAAGTCAGTAAGTGTTTAATAAAGATAAATGAATTGAAATAACAAAATTGAAATAAAGATAATTAAATCATACATGTTTTTTGGAATTGAATGGACAAGCTACAACTTACATATAGTATGCTTTAAGATGGATTGCATTCCAACTTCTTGGTATCCTTGTGCCATCTAAGGTGGAGAGACAATATGCACCCTTACCAGCTTCTGCGCCAACTAGGTAGGGACCTTCCCACTTGGCTGCATGTTTGCCTGCATTCAGTTCCCTCGTATTTTGAAATACTTTTCTGAGGACCATGTATCTAACTTGAAACCTTCTGATACGAACGTTCTTGTTGTAAAACTTTGCAATTCTCTGCTGGTAGGCCACCATACTGATCTTAGCTAAATATCTTAGTTCGTCAATGGTGTCAAGATCTTCTGCAAGTACAATCTGGTTGTCCTATGGAGTTATTAGCCCATATCTTTCTGTTGGGATGGAGAATTCTACTGGTAACACAACTTCAGTTCCAAATACCAAGGAGAAAGGGGTTTGTCCAGTTGCAGTCTTAGGAGTAGTTCTGTCTGCCCATAATACTAGAGGCAGTTTTTCAGCCCATCTGCCTTTTTTCTGATCAAGACGCTTCTTTAGGTTTTTCACAATCAACTTGTTGCTTAACTCTGCTTGACCATTACCTTGAGGATGTACTGGTGTCGAAGTGATCAACTTGATTCCCCATCTTGCAAAGAAATCTTGAGTCTTATTGCTGATGAACTGGGAACCATTGTCACAAATAATTTCTGAAGGGACCCCAAATCTGCTAATGATGTTTCTTTTTGAGAATGAGATCACTTCTTTATCTCTAACTTACACGAAGGCTTCAGCTTCAATCCATTTTGAGAAGTAATCATTCATAGCTAGTATGAACACTTTGCCCCCAGTGCTTTAGGAAATTTTCCAATGATGTCCATTCCCCACTGCATGAAGGGCCAAGGTGGAAGGATAGGATGAAGAGGATCAGCAGGTTGGTGCAAGATATTGTTATGTCTTTGACAAGCATCACATTTCTGAACATATTTGATTGCATCCTGACGCATAGTCGGCCAATAGTACCCTGTTCTTAATGCCTTGAAGGATAGTGACTTGCCCCCAGAATGATTACCACATTCGCCATCATGTAGCTCTTTTAAGACCTGTTCAGCTTGTTGGGGCTCCAGGCATCTCATGTACAAACCTGTAAATGATTTACGGAACAGTATATTATCAATTAATATAAATCTTGATACCTTTATCCTGAAAGCTTTTGCATTCTTGACACCTTGTGGCACTGTCCCATCCTGCAAAAATTTTAGTATGGGCAATGTCCAAGATGTTTCATCATTCAAGGAATTAGCTGATGTGTCAGGTTGGCCATCCACTTGGTTTGTTTCAGGTTGATTTATTTCAGGATGTAGGATGTGGATTATAGATATAGCATTGTTCAACATGCTCCTGCAACTTGAACCCAAGTTTGCCAATGCGTCAGCTTCAGCATTTTCTTCCCTTGGGATTTGTTGGAAGGTAAATTCTTCAAACTGTCCAGCCAATGATTTCACATGCTGCAAATAACTTGACATCCTGGTATGCTTAGCTGTATAAGATCCATTGAAGTGGTTAACCAGCAACAAGGAATCACTATAAACATTTAGGAATTTAACATTTAAGTTTAAAGCAGTAACCAAACCCATAATGAGGGCCTCATACTCAGTATCATTATTTGTAGCCTTAAACTCGCAAGCCATAGCTTGAGGAATCAGTTTTCCTTGGGGTGATCTCAAGGCTATGCCCAAACTTGTACCCCTTTCATTTGATGCTCCATCTGTATAAATTGTCCAGAATCTAGGAGAGCTTGAACCATCAAGTTGTTGGACTTCGAGTTCAACTTTAGGTTGGAGGTTGGGACTGAAATCTGCCACAAAGTCAGCCAAGGCTTGCGACTTGATTGCAGTCCTTGCCTCATACATATATCATATGTACTAAGTTGCACAGACCATTTAGCCATCCTGCCAGACATCTCAGGTTTTCTCATCACGTTCCTGATAGGATAGTTAGTCCTCACAATAATAGGATGTACTTCAAAATAATGGCGCAACTTAATAGAAGCAGTTATCAAAGCAAGAATGAGTTTATCAAGATGGGAGTACCTAGTTTTCGCATCTAGAAGAGACTTACTTACATAATAAACAGGAAGTTCTGTACCATCTTTTTCTCTTGCTAGAACTGCACTGACTGTATTTTTTGAAACTGAAAAATACAGGTACAAAGCTTCGCCTGCTTCTGGTTTGGACAACAATGGTGGAGTATCCAAATAATCTTTAAGCTGGTTGAAGGCTGCTTCATGTTCTTCCGTCCACTGGAACAACTTGTTTTTTCTGAGCACGTCATAGAACAACTTGCATCTGTCTGACGATTTGGAGATAAACATGGTTAGAGCAGCAACCTTGCCAGTTAGCCTTTGAACGTCCTTGATGGTTCTTGGGGATTCCAGGTTGATTATGGCCTTGATCTACTCCGGACTTGCTTCAATACCCCTCTTGGTCACCATATAGCTGAGGAACTTCCCAGTCTTAACACCAAAGTTGCATTTTGAAGGATTCAGTTTCATGTTGAACACCTCCAAGATATCAAAAGCCTCCTTAAAATCTCGAGCATAATATTCAATGCACTTATATTTTACCACCATATCGTCGATGTACACTTCCATTGTCTTTCCAAGCTGATTCTTGAACATTATGTTTACTAATCTCTGGTAAGTTGCCCCTACATTCCTCAATCCAAAGGGCATTGCAATAAAGCAATAGATACCATCTGGAGTAATGAACGCCGTATCTTCCTGATCTGAAGGTTCCATCTGAATCTATTGAAATCCTGAAGAAGCATCTATAAATGTCAAGACCTCATGGCCAGCTGTTGCATCAACTAAGGAGTCAATGTGAGGTAAGGGAAACGGATCCTTATGGCATGCCTTGTTCAAGTCTGTAAAGTCCACACAGACTCGCCATTTGCCATTCTTCTTCTCCACAACTACCACGTTGGCCAACCATCTAGGATACTCAACCTCCCTGATCATCTTGGATTTCAGCAACCTCTCCACTTCTTTCTCTGATAATCTGATTGCGTTCGTGAGCAAAATTTCTACGATTCTGATGGATAGGCTTAGCATTTGGATCAACGTTCAACTTGTGAGTAATAACATATATGCTGATTCCAGTCATGTCCTCGTGCTTCCATACAAAACACTGCAACCTGCTCCTCTGGAATTCAATGATCTCATCTTCTATGTCAGGAGGTAAATATGCCCCATAAGAACTTTGACATCGGGATTAGAAGGATCAAGCTGCACCTCCTTAATATCAAACTCTGCAGCTTCAAGTACATCCCGTGCCTTTCACTGTAATTCCGATGCCTGCCTACGCCTGCTTGCTGCCTTCATGGACACCTTATAGTAATCCTTAGTTGTCTGCTGATCTCCTGACACCTTGACTACTCCTCAAGGTGTTGGCAACTTGAGGCACTGATGGTAAGTTGAGGATACAGCTTTCACATTTTGAATCTACGGTTTGCCCAAGATGATGTTGTAGGATGATTGACATTCTATAACACAGAATTTCTCCATGGAATTAATGCCTTCAACATATACTGGAAAAGTAATTTCCCCAAAGGTGTGCTTCGTCTCCCCACTGAATCCAACCAAGACAGACGAACTCTTAGTCACATTCTCAAGTGGGATACCCATTCCTTTCAATCCATCAGTTGTCACAATGTTAACTGAACTCCCATTATCAATCAAGATGCGCCTCACCAAACAGTTTGCAACCTGTAGGCTTACGACCAAAGCATCATGATGTGGGTCATGGATGCTGAGCCTATCATCTTCATCGAAAGGGATCTCCTGACCCTTATCCTTCATGACTGATCTTGAAGGTAAATAGGACATGTCCTCCTTTGTATCCGCAGCACAACGCTTTGCAGCTGAATAGGTTGTTCCACAAATGTCCGAACCGCCACTAATCATGTTGACCACTCTGCTTAGAGGTGGATGAGGTAGACGATTCTTAACTTGATTTTCCTGGTTGTCTGCACGGTCTTCACTACGCCCATGCCTTCTGCCAAGCAATTCTTTGAGGAGGCCTTTGGATAACAAGTGGCTGATCTCCTTTCTGAGTGCAATACAGTTCTCAGTAGTGTGCCCAAAGTCTTCATGATAGGTGCACCACTTGGACTTGTCTTTCCAGATTGACGGTTTATCTGCCTTCTTGGGCCATCTTGCTTTCTCACCCAGGTTGTCCATAGCATTGATTAGACCTGCAATATCAACGGAGAAATAGTAGTCATCAATTCTAGGATATGAAGAATCATCATCCTCATCATTATCATCTACAACATGAATTCTAGAAGAGTCGGTTTTAGAGTAGGGTTTGCCCCTATTAGATCTGGCATGAGATGTTTCCATCTTGCCACCAGAATGAGATGAATATGTTCTGCCGTTGGGCTGTTCTAAAGTTGTATTCTTCTTGACTGCTTTATCCTGGAGAAACTTGTCTTCTTCCAGCCTGATAAATTTGGAAGCTCTGGTTCTGATTTCATCCAGTCTTTTGCAAGGCGTCATGACCAGGTCATCATAGTACGGAGAGTCCTTCTTGAGTCCCATCCTGAATGCTTCTATTGCAGTTGCAGTATCCAGGTTAGAGATATTTACCGCTTCCCTATTAAACCTGCTCAGGTAGTCCTTAAGTAGTTCATCAGGTTATTGGACCACTCTGTAAAGATCACTTGTCAGCTTCTCAAATACCCTATTGCATGAAAACTGATTAGTGAACATGTTGATAAGTTGAGCATATGATCCAATAGAACCTAAAGGCTGGTTGATGAGCCATCTCAAAGATGCCCCTGCAAGAGTTGAACCAAAACCCCTGCAAAATCAAGCTTCCTTGTATTGAGGTGGAATATGGACTACATCCATCTTCTCCTGGTATAATGCAACATGCTCCGCTGGATCAGTTGTCCTATCATACTGCTTCATATGGGGTGGACTGAACTTCTTTGGTATGACCACATTGGCTATGGTTGGAGTGAAGCGGGACTCATTGTAGCATGTTGGAGAAGCCTGGTTGTGCGGCATAGTCTTCCTTGGCACACTCATAACGAGTTCTTTTAGCTCCTGGATCTGTCTGCTAAGTAGGCTACATGCATCATTATTAGCAGCAGCGAATTGATAATTATTAAGATAATTGAAATCAAATTGGGGGTTAAGACTCCCTGCTGCCACCGATGTAGGAGTCACAAATGTCATTGAAGTTGGAGCAATAGTTTCAGGATTGACAATCATGCTGTTGGTAGTCAGGTTGGTAGTTGGTGTGAATCCACTAAATCCAGAAGGTCCTGCAGCATCGCTTCCAAAAGCAAGCCTTCTAGGTTGGTATGGAGAGAATGGGTCATATGGCGCATTTGGAGCAACAGACTGGAAGATGCTAGGGAAGCTGGTCTGATGTGTTGCTGACGTTCCACCTTGCAAATTAGTCACCTCACGCTGCAACCTGGAGACTTGATTCATCAGCATAGTGGAGGTATCGTTTTGCACTTGGATCTGGGTCCTTACGTCACGCACTATGGCAGTCAAGTTGGAAGTGATGTCAATAGGGATCTCTTGGTTTGCAGCAGCAGATGATCCATCTTGAATCTGGATTGCCTGTGAGACACCACCAATGCTCTAAGTTGAAGATACCACGCTTGATGAGATTGGAATTGCCTCAACTATTGATCTCAAACCAACTAAAGTTATGTCTGAAGACATTGCGGTTGACATCTTGAATTCCTTTAACAATTATAAGACCAAATTTCCCATGGACGGCGCCATATTGTTTTGGCCAAATTTTGCAATCTAACTTCGAGAAACGAAATTGGGTGCAATGGAATGAAATTGTAAAGGATTCAAGAATAAATAGCCACGATAATTAACGAGGAAATCCCTTGAACAACTTGTTCGCCGGCATAAAACCTCAAAATGGGATTTTATTAGCAATGGTAAAGAACAATGTGATGATCAAGAACAAGTAGTAAGTATAGCAGTAATAGTGCGTATGTGTGCATTACAAATTGTGTGGAACTATTAATAAGAGAACGATCATAAACTTGCTAGCGGGGCCATGTATCTCGGGATGTTTGTTAGACCATATCTTCTTTGCCATTGATAAAAGACATTTTCTTGACTTAGTCTTTGAGTCTAAATTGGTCACATGTAGATTAAGAGTCGTGTCCCACTACTTGCATCGTGTTCCTGAAAAATAGGAGAAGAAACATCATTCAAATAAAAAATGTTAATACATAAGGATACCTGTAAGTCGTATAGTGGCAACTTGAAGGTTCAGGATGCAGGATGATTTAGGCAATAGACATTGATTAGAAACATGTGGATGATTTTATAGATGTCAATTGTCTTATGACTTGCTACCATTTGTTTAGAACTTTAGAAGTATCTGAAACACATGGATGCTTATGTGATAAGCAATCACATAGGTAGCGTTCCTACAAGCAAGAAAGGCAAGAAAAGTTTGAGATTAATTAGAGCCTAACATTCATGTTATGAATGAAAGGTATGTTAATAAGTTCTCATGTTTTGATAATGGCAAGACATATTAATTATCTTAGTTGGCTTGGTAATCAAGTTAGTTTGGAACTAACAAACGGATTTGATATTAATTCATAAGCGGCATTTGATGTTTAAAATGCTAAGTCTTAATATCAAATTGAAACCTTCTCAAACTCTAAAGGTTAATAAAGAAAATGATTTAAGATAAAGGCAAGACAAGAGTTGTCAAGCCTAAAGGAATTTTTTTTGGCTAAACCTAAAATTTCGAGGATGTAATTACTACCATGGCAATATGATTTACCTTTGGAGAAATTACAATTTGAATTAAAAGATTAAAAGGAAGGATAGTGAGACTATCACTTCAAGTATTTATGTTAAAATTCTACTTCTAAGTTCTTAGGTATTGAATATTGGATATGGATCTCACATTTGTATAAATATGTAAGCTTGAGAAATAGAAAAACTACTTAAGTAAGGTAAATATTAAACAATATATTGATAATGATGCAAAGGTTGCAACATTAATAATAGGAACTTGCGAAGTGTCTTACCTAGTGGGTTTATATTTGTTTTGAACAAATGTTGTGATGTTCCTACTTTAATTAGAAATATTATTTTGGTTTCTTCATTAGAAGATAATGTATATTTCTTATTTCGAATAAGAAAATGTTCCATTAAAATGATCTGCTTTATTGTATTGATAATCATATAATGGAACTTTATATCTTTATCTTAGAAGAACAAAATAATAAGTATAACATAAATAATGGAAATCTGAACCTAAGGATGTAAGCATTACATTCTTAGAGCATTGATGTCTATATCAAATGATAAGAAACACATATCTAAAATTCCATGGGACGGACTTTCAAATTCACATGATTTAGAATCATGTGATATATGTAAATCTTGTAATTTGATTGAGACACCTCTCACTAATAGTAGTGAAAGGAAGTACTCTTTTGGATTAATACATATTGATGTATGTAGTTCATTAAAGTAACAATGCTAAAAAGGATTTTGATAACTCATGGCAAAAGTATTAGTGTACTCTGATCTGATCAAAGTAATGAATATTTAAACCATAGACTTTACGAAAATTTTGCAGAAAGTCTACAGAATAAGAAAAACAGAATCTGAAAACAACAACCATGTTTTGGTCAACTTTTGCAATCTAACTTTGAGAAACGAAATTGGGTGCAATGGAATGAAATTGTAAAGGATTAAAGAATAAATAGACATGATAATTAACGAGGAAAGCCCTTGAACAACTTGTTCGCCGGCATAAAACCTCAAAATGGGATTTTATTAGCAATGGTGAAGAACAATGTGATGATCAAGAACAAGTAGTAAGTATAGCAGTAATAGTGCATGTGTGTGCATTACAAATTGTGTGGAACTATAAATAAGAGAACGATCATAAACATGCTAGCGGGGCCATGTATCTCGGGATGTTTGTTAGACCATATCTTCTTTGCCGTTGATAAGAGTCGTTTGCTTGACTTAGTCTTTGAGTCTAAATTGGTCACATGTAGATTAAGAGTCGTGTCCCACTACTTGCATCGTGTTCCTGAAAAATAGGAGCAGAAACATCATTCAAATAAAACATGTTAATACATAAGGATACCTGTAAGTCGTATAGTGGCAAATTGAAGGTTCAGGATGCAGGATGATTTAGGCAAGTTGAAGTCTCCAAGATTTTGAAAACAATGCAGATTTTTATCCCCAAACAAACCGTATGGCTGCAAATTAGGCGTTCGCCTAGGGATGATCCGTACGGCTCCTGTTTACACAAATCTGCAGATTGCCGGCAAACTGCTGTTTTTCACCTCATGAAAAGTCAAATTGATCTTTAATTAAACCTTTTGGATAATATGCTGGAAACAGCTGTGCTTACACTAAATTGAGTTTCGTCTAAAGAGGTTCATTATACCATATGAGATATGAAATGAAAGAAAACTTGGTTTGTCTTTCATAAAGATTTTGATGTGACACTTTTGCGAAAAATATTGTCTTGGACAAAATCACACCTAAATCTAGTTAATGTATTTTCATGGGATATCTTAATGATATTAATTTTACGCCCTTCAGAGTACAAATTGTTTGTTGCTCTAAATAGCACTTTCTAGATAAATCGTTTATCTCTAAAGAACTAGTGGGAGTAAAATGTATCTCTAAGAGTTAGAGACCCAGAAAATGACATAGAACTTAAGATGGAAGTTGAACGAAGTTGAACGAAGTTTCACAAGGAGTTCTGGAATTTCATTCTAGTATTCACAAGATATTTGCATATATGATAGGATACTATCTATAACAAGAAATATTGATTTCTCGTAATAGAAAGTAATAAGGAAGATATCATTAAGAATAATTGACCTATCACCTATCAAGATGCAAAGTCCGATCCGGATTTAGATCAATGACTTGGAGTCATGAAATCTTAAGTGCAATCCATGTATGATAATCAAGTTTGGAACTTGATCGTTCTACCCTAAGGCTTAAAAACCATAAGGTGAAAAGAAAGTTTTCTTGGATAAAACGGACATGGATCGCAAGGTGCATGCTTATTAAGCAAGACTAATTTGAGAAAAGTCAATTCATAATATCGATTATGATGAAACTTTATCACCCGTAGTCGTGCTTAATGTTATTAGAATTTTAATTGTCACAACCTCATATTGCGAATATGAAATATGAAAAATGGATGTCAAAACTATATTCCTTAACAAGAACATTCTTTAGGATGTATTTGATGCAACCTAAAAGTTTTGATCCACAAAATTCTAATAAAATATGGAACTTGCAGAAATCCATTGGATGGATTGAAGCAATCTAATTGGAGTAAAATTCTCATTTTGATGGAGTATTCAAAGAGTTTGAATTCATCAAAGATGAGACTAGTTATTACAATAAATTTAGTGGGAGCGTAATTTAATTCCTAGTCTAAGATATGTGGTTGACATATAATTCATTTTGAAAGAGTTTCTAAATGAAAGACTTGGTTAAAGCCGCTTATATCCTTGGAATTTAGATTTATGGAGATAAATCTAAAAGGTTTATTGATTAACGTCAAAGTACTAATATAGACAACATAGTAAAAAGTTCACTATGCAAGACTCTTGGAGAGGTTACTTGCAAATGTCTAATGGCATTACTCTTAACAAGATTTAGTCTTATTGGAAGACTAATGAGCAAGAGCACATGATTATGATTCCATATGCTTCGGCAATTAGATCTATCATGTAAGCCATGTTAATGTACTAAGACCGGATGTCTCATATACTTGGAGTATGATGAGATAATGTCAATCGGTTTCTAGTGAAAGTCACTAGTTAAGAAACATCCTTATGTACTTGAGAAGAACCAAAGGATGCGTTCTTGATCTTTGATGGAATGAAAGATGATCTTCTAATAGTTACATAGATGCATTCTTACAAACCAACAAAGATAAGTATTGCAATATAAATACATGTTTACGTTTATAATGATGTTAGAAGAGTTCTAAATACACCATTACTATTCTACAAAAGGTTGAGTGTCTAGTGGCATGGGATGCAACTAGAAAATTGTTTGGATTAAGATACTAATTAGTAAACTAGAAAGCGTTTCTAGT
Organism: Campanula takesimana; assembly: GCA_026119855.1. NCBI lineage: Eukaryota > Viridiplantae > Streptophyta > Magnoliopsida > Asterales > Campanulaceae > Campanula > Campanula takesimana. Next base: position 520,499 of record JAOWBW010000940.1, read on the forward strand.
GTCACAATTTTTTATAAACCATCATTGTGTCAATAATTGTTATTACACAATCCAAGGGGCTAATGTCTTATCTAAAAATATACTCAGACGTTTCTATCTTATTCGAGAAATCATCAAAGATGGGAGATATCAAAATATGCAAAATACCATATGATGATAACAAAGGATAATCATCTTACAAAAGCTTGCTTGCAATAATGATGGAGATCATAACTAAGCTCAATGGGTATTGGATACACGTTGATTGGGCCTAGTGCAAGTGGGATATTGTTGGATATTATGCCCTAGGCCCTTGAGAAAGGCCTATGTGTTATATCATAGCTTCATTGTTATAGAGATAACAAACCCGATTATTATATCTTTTGCATGTTTATTATAATAATCATTGTCCCTAGCACTTATGAAGGGCTAGCATGACTTTAATGGATAATTACATAATGATTATGGTGCATAGGATGCGGATTAAACTTATAGGTACTTATCGGAGAACAAGGAACTGGATAGACCCGTTATGAGATTTATGTCATGGTCAAATGTCATAATTAAATCTCATAATAGTTATCTCATTAGATATCCTTATACTTGAGATTATCATGGTCTTCCACATGATGAACATTATGTTTGACGTACTCAAACGCTACACTTAACCGGGTGGTTATAAAGGCTACGATTAGCATAATCAGATTCTTGTAGGGAATAATGACAAGTCAAGATGGGATTTGTCCCTCTCTCAAGAGAGATATCATCTTGGCCACTCGATGAGTGAGATTGATGATAGTGTATGGCCATACCTAAATGAATTGATGTGTTCAATGTCATTTGCTCATATCAATCTACTCAGGATCGAGAAAGCATTGGACAAACATAAGTTGACGTGAACCATGACTTATGTCCAATATGATATCGCGTGATAAAAGGGATTGTGATATGTTCTTTAAGGTAACTTTGGACTTTCAAAGTTATACTAATTGGGTAGTCATAATGGCTTGATAGAGTCCGCTTATGACTTACGGGTTCTAAATGGTTCAGACTCATTGCCAACTTAGTATAATCCTATTGGGTCACACACACAGAACAGATCGAATAAGGCATGGAAAACGAGGGAAAACTGGATCCTACTGGAGGATCTAGAGTCCGCTTATGACTTACGGGTTCTAAATGGTTCAGACTCGTTGCCAACTTAGTATAATCCTATTGGGTCACACACACAGAACAGATCGAATAAGGCATGGAAAACGAGGGAAAACTGGATCCTACTGGAGGATCTATACGGATGGTTTGGGAGCTACCAAACTCATCCGTACAGATAGTTTATCCAGCAGAACAGTTTGTTCAGATTTCTTATGTGACACGGAATCCCGATCCTAAACAGAATTAGTTCAAACCCTCATATTAATATATGCAGCTGGGTTTGACAGCCTTTAATGGTGATTTGAGAAATCACAATACATTGTTTTAGAAACAATAAAATATAGAGAGGCAAGATTATTTATTTTGAGATTGAAAATCATCAAAATACAATAATCAATGGAGCAAAATAATTCCTATGAAGAAATCGTTTCTTCACCAAGCCTTGGATCTAGCAATCGATCAAGAAGGTCTTCTTGAGTCGTTCGATGTGTGGATACCGGTAGAGGGTGTTCGCTTTTCAAAACCTAAAGTCCGTGTTCATGGATTCGATCTTCAAGGGTATGTTTCTTTCATCTTATATTTAATTTAATCAACATGCACGGATCCGGGCTCATGGGTGTTTGATCTTATGTTTATTCCGCTGCGCGTGATGCATCAAAACCCAATAGTTGGTTTAGGTAACAAGTATCTAATACTTGGTCAAATCCTGGACTGCAAGATTCTTGGTGAAGAAAATGATCAAAATCGATAAGGAAAGTGAATCAGATCATGATTTTGGGAGAGTTGTGTTGTTCGGGACATGTAGTCTTGTTCCAGAACTAACGTAGAGCTTGAAACCTAACAAAATATAAAGAAACTAAAAAATTGTCATCAAAATCTTAAAAGTGAGACGCAAGAGTACTGTAATCATAAATATGTGTGCAAAATGGGGCGTCTATACAAACCTTGTTTATGGAACTTTCATTCCAAAGCATGGTGTCTGATTCCACATGTTCAGACTGACTAGGACTTGTATCTGGCTCATGATTCCTCAAGGCTCTAGTATTTTGCTCAAATGTGCATCTATCATACTAGATATTGCTTCATACCCCTGATCTTCATTTATCCTTTACAAAGTCTCCTCCCACAACTGTTTTTCATGTTGTGGTTGTGGTTGTGGTGGATCATAATAAAGTGGCTCATAGAATAGATCCCCAAGTGGATCTTGATTATTCTAAGTCATGTTTGAATAGTTTCCCCATCCCTGATTACAAAAATATGGGAGATGATCATATTTAAGGTTTCGATGGCTCGAAAGAATTTCTCGCTTAAATTTGTGGATAATACTCAGGAAAATATGTCCTAGACAGAAAATCATTAGTAGCATGAGAATAAGAACTACAATTATGATACGACTCATAATTATTGTAATCATCCCTTTTGGAGTATCCCACAAATTAACTTTATATAAAATAAATAAATAAATAAATAAACTAACTAAAAAAATAAGAAAAACAAAAGAACAATTTACATTAGCAAGGGTCGAATCCTCATGGGCTCGTTGATGGGAAAACAAGAATGTAGCTAAAACATAATATTAAATAAATGGGGATTGGGTTTTTAATTGATTTAACTAATCTAAAAAGATTTAAGAAAATAAACTAATATTAATGTTCGCAAATTAAAATAAAGATTTAACTCATGATTGATGAAGGATTCACGGATTGAGTTTCACAACTATTTTAATATGCAAGTTATCAATTTCATTTAAATGTTCATTCACTATAGTAAGGATTGGGAGGGTTTGATTTGTGATTTGCAACCCTATTTTTTCCTTTATATTATACTTTTCGCTAGGTCTACATAACATGCAAGAAATATATTAAGCGCTCAAGAACAAATGAACCCAAATGAACCCAAATACTTTCGACTTCCCTTGAGTCCTCAATCAAATCTAATCACTGGAATAGACGTCAATGTATAAATTCCCTACGCTAGTGCAACAATTTATATCCAATCATTTTAAAGGCCAAAGATATCTTAACATACAATGAAACCTAAAAGTAAATTATAAATACCCTGATGAATAAGAACAAGATAGATAGAAAGAATTAAATCACATTTAGCATAGAGATCCAATAGTTGTTACATCCAATCCATGAATTAAGAGAATTAGCTACTCATACTCATAGCGAAAATCAGAAGATACTCCATCCGTCCCACCTTGTTTGAGACTTATTTCCATTTTGACTCGTTCCATCTCACTTAAGACTCCTTAAAATGGAATGCTTTTACACCCACAACACCAATCAAATCACTAATTTTCCTACTCATTCTCTCTCCTACTTTACCTTTTATAGTCACAATATTTCTTCGCTCTCATACTTTTTCTTAATTCTTGTGCCAAACACAAAAGGTCTCAAGTGAAGTGGGGATGGAGGGAGTATATAATAAAAATTATAAACCTGGAAATTATGCTTGAATAAAATAGAAACTTCAATCTTGATTACAACCTTTGAACTTGAATAATGCATAATAAATTACATGGCTAGAAGTTTTCTATTTATATTAGGAATAAGGAGATGTAAAAATTAGGATAACAATAGTATTTCTTGCTGAAAAAGGAACATAGAAAGCTGCTGGTGAAAATTCCTCAAAAGTTCTTGAGATATTCAGAAGTCCAGAAAAGTCATCTAATATTTTTTAAATCCAAAAAACCCTAATAATAATTCCCTAAAAATCCTTCAACGTTCATAGATTATTTAATAGTACCTAGAATTTTGGAAATTCCTGTAAGGTTCCTGGAGTGGTGCGGCCCGCACCTAAGGAAATGAGCGATCTCCCAAAATGTTGGAAGTCAGCCCTTGGTTCGGAATTTCGGATCTAATGGTGCGGGGGCACCATATTTTGGTGGGGGCCACACCTTTTGGACTACAACATGTACATTTTTCACACAAACTTCTGGAGGTCATAACTTTTTTATACGAACACTATTTTAAATGTGCCAACTAATGTTGGAAATCTCTGTTCGAGTACTATTTAATGGTTTTGATTGCACAATGGTCACATATCTTCATTTTTCTTTTATAATCCGTTCCTTATCATTCCTTTTCGTACTTGAAAGTCCATGAATCGTGCAATCTTCCTCCTTTTCCCTATACTTATAAACACTCTAAAAACCATTAAAACACCCAATGTTAAAATTAAATAAGTATTAGAAGTATATCATTCAGATGGATATAAACATATCCATCAAAATATCCGAAAAAAGGGCATCTGCAGCGAAGTTTGCACCGTTGTATAGGGTAAGTCTATAAAATCAGCATCTTCAAGAAAATTTTCAATCCTCAGAGTTTGTAAACGGAGATTGTCTCAACATCAGCAAACCGGATAACTGGATCAGAGTGTTGGTCCTTAGTATGATTTATCCTCAAAATAGTTTTTTTTTAAATGTTTTCCAAAGTACCTCAAAACACCAATTTTCAAGTATCTTTGAAGTCTATCTACATTTGGTCTGATTCTTTCTCGGGGGATACGTTAGTAGTTTTTTAGCACGACATCTCAATGTTTTGAATGGATGTCTTTCTATTGACGACATTACTTCTTTCATAAGCATTGTCCCCGAGGGGCTCTGTAGACACTCTATTCTGAACATCCATTTAATGATTACACTACTCTTCTGTCTTACCGAGGACAAGACATACATTGTTCCTTGGTTGTGTAGTACAAGACAGTCTCTCCAGAAAACGTGTTTAATCACTGTCCTTATCGGTTTTGATTATTTTCTGGGCCAATACTATTGTAATCTGGAATTTGACCAAACATTTGATACCTATTGCCTAATGAAGCTCTCTTAGAACAAAATCTTGATTCCTACCAAGTTGTAATTCCTTCTCTTGACCAGAAGGTTACTGAAAACATATAAATAAAGGGTTCCCCTTCCCTTGTTTTCTCTACAACTTCACTACAATCTTTTCTCCTGCGAAAGCTCTCACAAACTCTCAAATCTCTCCAGATTTCTCTTCCAAATTCAATTATAAATTTGAAGCTTTCGGATCTCAAGCCCTTTTATTAAGACTATCACCCGGATTCTTGCGTTCTTCAAGGGTACTCTCCCAAAACATTTTATCTTCTCTTTATCACCTATTCTATTGCTTTTAGAATCATGCAATCTCCATAAAAATGGATTAGCCTAGACCCTCTTTAATTGATGAAGATGGTTTCCAAGCACATAACCAGGCATTCCCAATAAAATACGATACTCCCTCCGTCCCATTTTAAACATCAAAAATTTCCCTTTTGGGTGTCCCATTTTAAACTACAAAATCCACAAAAAAAAAGAAAGTTATTTATAGTTTTTTATTTAGTGGGACCTACATGTCATACACACAACAACTATCCACTAACTATTCCCTACCCCATTTTGTTGGTGTTGTATGCTCTAGGCACGTTATTTGAACAATTAATGTTATCTATTGATTATGTTTTAATAAAGATATTGAATGTTGATTATTATATCTTTTGCATGCTTATTATAATAATCCCTGTCCCTAGTATTTATGAAGAACTAGTATAAGTTTAATTAGATAATCATATGATGATTATGTGTATGGGATACAAGTTAACTTATGGGTATATATTGGTGAACATATACTAGACATGACCCAATTATGAGGTTTATGTCATGGTCATAATATCATAATTAAACCTCTAATAGTTATATCATTAAATCCCTAGACCTGAGATTATTACGGTCTTCCACATAGTAGAGATCATGTTTGACATATTCAAACGTTACTCTTAACCAAGTAATTATAAAGGATATGATTGGCATGATCAAAGCTATGTAGGGAAGAGTAATAAGTCAAGATGGGATTTGTCCCTCAATATGAGAGATGTCAGGCTTGGGCCCCTCGATGAATAGTGTTGATGAAATGCATGGCCGTGCTCAAATGAATTGATGAGATCAATATCATTTATGATATCAATATATTCCGAATCGAGAAAGTATTGAGCATTGTAAGTTGACCATTGACCATGGCTTACGTTCAATGACATCGTGGACAAAAGATTATGATATGTTTCTATAAGGATTAACGAACTTGACAAGTTATATCATTTGGGTAATCATGACGGCCTGCTAGGGTCCGCTCATAATTTATGAGACAAAGTGTGTTTGGGCTCATTGCCAACTTGATATAATCCTATGGGGTCACACACAAGAGAACGAATTGTTAAAAGTGAAAAATGGCAGACTTTTGGTCTGGCATGGCCGTGCGCCTTATAGGGCACGATCGTTCCAATCATCAGCCAAGGCAAGGTTCTGGCGGCTTGTTTGGCACGACCGTGCCAAGTATAAAGCACGATCGTGCTAGGCACGGCCGTGCCAAATACAAAACATGACTGTGCCAATATTGGTCGGGTGGGAAGGCAAGCACGGCATGGTTGGCACGACCGTGCCAGTTTTAGGGCACGACCGTGCCAGTGCTGCTTGGCCAGAAACCTTGTGGAATAATTAAATGTCGGGATTTGGGTTTCCTAAGCCCTTAAGGGTTAAGGACTTATACCCATATAAATATATTTTCACCAGCCATTGTATATGATTGATTCACTTGTTTGGAGAAACATTATTATTGATTAAGATTGAGAATCAAGATCAATAATTCAAAAATCATATAGTCCCTTTGATCTAGCAGTCAAGATTAAGAAAGAGTTCTTAATATTGGTTCGCGTGTGGATATCCGTAGAGGGTGATTCCTTTA
>JAOWBW010000941.1:0-131771 GCA_026119855.1 Campanula takesimana
CATCTCCTTACCGTCCCCAAGCAATGGCGCGGTTGAAGCAGCAAATAAAACCATCGAGACCATCGTCAAGAAAATGTGCCTCAACAGGAAGGGATTGGCTCGAGAAGCTACCATTGTCATTGTGGGGCTACCGCACATCAATACTGTCCGCAACAGGAGAAACTCCTTATGCATTAGTCTATGGTCTCTGAAGCCATACTCCTATCGAACTTGAAGTCCCATCTCTACGGGTCCTCCTCGAGAATCAAGTCAACAAGGTCAACTGGATGCAAAGTCCGATACGAACAGCTAGCCTTAACTCGACGAGAAAGGTTAAGAGCACTCAAACGCACGAGGGCATATCAGCAAAGGATGGCAAGAGCTTTCAACAAAAAGGTGAAGCCTCGAACATAAATGTGGGAGATTTGGTCTTAAGACAACATCCTCCTAACGCCATAATCCCCTGGGGAAATGGGACCCCGATGGATCGGTCCGTACGTGGTCAAGAAGATACTAAGCGGCGGTGCAGTCCGGCTCGTGGATTTGGATAGTGACCAGCTGCCAAAGGAGGTCAACCTCGACAAGCTCAAGAGGTTCTACGCTTAATAAACAAAGACCATAAAAAAAAAAAAAAAAAAAAAAATCGCTCGCTATGTTGAAAACCGCAAGGGCGGCCTAAGCAAAAATTAGAGCACGTGCAAAAAGAAGCCCGCTAGATTGAAAACCCGAAAGGGCGGTCTAGGCAAAAAACAAGGATGCACAAAAAAAAAAATGGTCTTTGTTTGTTTGAACTACGGAAACCTGAGCCTCCCAACTGGAGGAACGTAGGCAACCTTCAGGTGCGGTCTAAAACATATCAAAAATACCCAATTCACTTCAAATAACAAAATGCAATTTTTATTCATTCAATGAATTATTCAAGCCATTACAACGGATTTATTGAGCAACAAAAGACATCAAAATACTAAATCCTTAAACAAATGGTCTAATTGCAATCTCTTGGGTACAAAGAAAAATCTAATCTTTCTCAGGTTTGGGAACCCATTGCTTCTTGTCATGTCCTTTAGTCTTCTTGGATGGGGACGGAACATTCTTGGGACCGCCCAAGACGGGAGAAAACGCTAGGACGAGACGGAGCTTCATCAATGGCTTTCCCTTTGCCCTTATCGAGCGGAGCCTTAGCGGGGACAACCATGGGGACGCTTCCACACATAGGAGGAATTTCCCTTACCTTTCTTCTTCTTGGGAAAGTGACGGGTCTATAGTCCCGCACATGAACCACCGGTCTCACGGGGTCAACAACATCGTCATTGGGCCTTCCAAACAAACGATCAAAAACGCTCGGACGCTTCTCCACCATCGGGACGGACCCCACAGCTGGAACGGCATTCACCACTGGAATGGACTTCTCACCCTCGGGGACGGAAACTTTAACTTCAAAGGAGAATTCATTGGGGCTATTATGACAAGAATTTCGTGGTTTAGGAGGAGAAAGTGTTTGCAAAAGAATGCTGTGTGACCATTCTGGTCGAAAAATGGTTCAAATTTATAGCTGTTGGAACATTCTGATCATAAAAAGAAAGGGGCTGTAATCCAGCAGGCTAGAAGCACGCGCCTCCGACCAAGGCTGCACAACGCCGCGCCTCCTACAAGAAAGGCCCAACGCGCGCGCCTTTGACAGCAGTTCAGACAGAAACAGCCCTTGTCAGTTCAGCACAGAACCCAAGCACTTCAACATATCCAAACCTGCAGCAAAGTCAGATCCCAGCAACAAAAAGGAGTTCAAGCATCAACAACAAGCATCCTTTTGGGCACACATTTGTTTGTAAAGAGTCGACATCTAAGATCGAGTCGCTAATAGAACATAAAATGAGTAGTAAGATAACTAGGATTGTAATACATGTTAATGTTATTACAGGCAAAAATAAAAATGTTTCAATCCCTCATCCTCTCAGCCGCAACAGCTCGGGCACGTCATCACAACACTGTGCTCACCCCCTGCTACCACTCTCGGTCTCCTCATCGTCATCATCATCATTATCATCATCATCATCATCCTCAGACTCAGATGTCTCAACCACAACATCAGGACGGGTCCTCTTGGCAGCTCTCCCCAACGAAACTAGCGCCACCCCGGCTCTGGCTACCCTCTCGGCTCAGACTCCTACTATGGCTACCTCCGTGGCTCAAACTCCTGCTCAGCGACTGCTCGCCGAAGAGACAGCCTCATCAATGTCCAGTGCAGCATCCCTGCAGCCTCGCCCATGCCCCGAGCACCTCGGGCAGCTCCTCTCGCAGCACAGAGACAGCACCAACAGCATCTCTAGTCATGGCAGCAATATCCCTGCACAGCTCTAGCACCCTCTCCTCCAGCTGACGGAGCCTCCGCCTCATCCCTTTGTTCTGTCTACCCAAATGCCTATAAGCAGCTACGGGCACCTGTTGCAACAAAGAACAGGAAAAGGAAATTACATCAATATAAAGGACAGAAAAACAAGACTGGAACTGAGAAATGCAAAGATGGTCAGAAAAACATACCACGGCAGCCTGAGTGGGAGGCTCTCTCTCCGGTGACATATCCTCGGGAACAATCTCCCCTCTGCTCCTCAAAGACCCCGAAGTTGGAATAAGTGTAATAGAAAGGAGCTGTGAGAATCAAGTGGTCGAACAGAAGATGATATTATAGCTGTTGGGATTCTTTGGCCAGCAAATGTCAAGCCCGGAATTCCGCCTCCCAGACGCGCGCGCCACCCGCCCGGTTTGGAATGCGCGCGCGTCCCAACCTACAGAGGAAAGCGCGCGCCTCCCAAGTCTAAATCACTTCAAGAAAAGGTTTTGTCAGAGATCTCTAGCTCAAATCAAGGCACAGCCCCTATCCTCGGACACCCAGTTGGGCACACATTCTTCTGGTCCGCCCTTAAGGCATGTCAAAAATTGAAAGTAGGGAAAAAACTCCCACTCAAAAGTAGGTTGTCCTCCCAACGGATTCCAAACTCCCTAAGTTCTGTCACGGGTGACATACCCCCCTCAAGGGTCAATCTCAACATTCATCCCCAGCAGGAACATTTTCTGGTCACGGTCAACGGTGCCCGCACCCCACAATTCAAAAAATCAGGGGTGACTCCAAGTGGCACGAGACTCCAAAGCAATAACTCATCAACGGATTCACTAACGGATTTGTCTCCAAAGGTTCACTAACGGCCCTCTCCAAAGGTTCACTAATGGCCTCTTCAAAGGTTCACTAACGGCCTCATCAACGGATTTCACTAATGGATTCGTCCTCAAAGGTTCACTAACGGCCTCTTCAAAGGTTCACTAACGGCCTCATCAACGGATTTCACTAATGGATTCGTCCTCAAAGGTTCACTAACGGCCTCTTCAAAGGTTCACCAACGGCCTCATCAACGAATTTCACTAATGGATTTCGTCCTCTCCAAAGGTTCACTAACGGCCTCTTCAAAGGTTCACTAACGGCCTCCAATCATTAACGGATTTCACTAACGGATTCGTCCTCAAAGGTTCACTAACGGCCTCTTCAAAGGTTCACTAACGGCCTCATCAACGGATTTCACTAACGATTCGTCCTCAAAGGTTCACTAACGGCCTCTCCAAAGGTTCACTAACGGCCTCTTCAAAGGTTCACCAACGGCCTCATCAACGAATTTCACTAACGGATTCGTCCTCAAAGGTCACTAACGGCCTCTTCAAAGGTTCACTAACGGCCTCATTAACGGATTTCACTAACGGATTCGTCCTCAAAGGTTCACTAACGGCCTCTTCAAAGGTTCACTAACGCCTCATCAACGGATTTCACTAACGGATTCGTCCTCAAAGGTTCACTAACGGCCTCTCCAAAGGTTCACTAACGGCCTCTGCAAAGGTTCACTAACGGCCTCTTCAAAGGTTTACTAACGGCCTCATCAACGGATTTCACTAACGGATTCGTCCTCAAAGGTTCACTAACGGCCTCTTCAAAGGTTCACTAACGGCCTCATCAACGGATTTCACTAACGGATTCGTTCTCAAAGGTTCACTAACGGCCTCTTAAAGGTTCACCAACGGCCTCATCAACGAATTTCACTAACGGATTCGTCCTCTCCAAAGGTTCACTAACGGCCTCTCCAAAAGGTTCACTAACGGCCTCTTCAAAGGTTCACTAACGGCCTCATCAACGATTTCACTAACGGATTCGTCCTCAAAGGTTCACTAACGGCCTCTTCAAAGGTTCACTAACGGCCACATCAACGGATTTCACTAACGGATTCGTCCTCAAAGGTTCACTAACGGCCTCTTCAAAGGTTCACTAACGGCCTCTCCAAAGGTTCACTAGCGGCCTCTTCAAAGGTTCACCAACGGCCTCATTAACGATTTCATTAACGGATTCGTCCTCAAAGGTCACCAACGGCCTCCTCAAGGGTTTCTCTAACGGCCTCCTCAAAGGTTCACTAACGGCCTCATTCAACATATTCAGCGGCAGGTTCACCTAAAAAATATGCCACCCCCTCTATCAACAAAAGCCACTCACACAGGGAGCGCACCACTACCTCTCGCAATTTCAAATTCCTGCTTTCATCGAGTCTTTACTTTTTCTTGGTGATGTCCTCGGCGGGTGTTTTTTTAACTTTCGTCGACGCGTTTTGCTTTGCAATCCACGTCGCCGAGGGGATCTGTAGACACCCCGCCTTGGAACGCTCACCCCGATTGCACATTTGATCTTGTGTTTCTCCCATTTTAAGTGTTTCTCGTTAGTTTCTGTCACTTCCGTTAAGTTCCTGACTGACTTCGTTAAGTCCAGGACTAAACTGAATAACAGGGCTTACTTTCTAGTCCATTCTGTCAAAATTGCCTTCTCTGAGTCGCGCGCCTCCGACAGGAGGAGCCAGGCGCGCGCGCCTCCCGCCCCCAAGGCAGGAAGCGCGCGCCTCTGGGCGTCAGTTACAGATTTCTGGCCAAGATTCTCTCCCTTGCTCAATTTACAGGATTTTGCCCGGGAAGGATTTCTTGGTGACTGAGTTTTGGCACCAAAAACACCTCTATTTCACCTATAAAAACCTCTCTTTACCTCCATTTCAAGGACCGAAAACCTTAGACCTTAGACCTTGGATCTTTTACTCTAAAATCTTACACTTTCAACAAAGAAGCCAAATTTCTTACCTTCAAGGCATTTCAAAAGGCATTCATCAAGAAGTGTTTGAAGTCTCTCGAAGACTAGGTAAAAAACCATTTCTTCCCTCTTTTCGACTTCATCTCTTTTCTCTTTCTTTTGTTTTATCAAAGTGCAATCACCCAAATCATTTTGGGACATGACTCTAATGATCACCTCATCTCATTGAGGTTGGTTAAGGAGTTATCTCCTACATTCCAAACTCTATTTTAAACCCCCTTTTATGATTTAAAAAAGAAGAAGAAGAAGAACATTTTCATTCATGTAGATTTTGATCAAGCAAGACCAACTTTAGTTGGGCGAGATGGGTGTTTCGGTACTTCCCATCTCGTAATCTAACCCCCGAACCTCAAAACAAAGAATCTCTGTTTTTGTAATCAAATTTAGGCTATTATCAATAGGTTTTTCTTATGTTCCTCAAAACATAGGTGGCGACTTTAAACAATCTAAAACAAGTTAGACATCCTAGGACAACTCACGCGCTCATAGCCTAAAGCCGTGGCTTTCCCCGGGGTATCTACAGTAAGGTTTGAGGATTTCGGAATGCCTATAAGTAAGGTGTTCGAAGGGTTATTCAAGCAAGGCCTTGTAAAAACTTTGGTCAACTATCAGCCAAGGAATCCCGAGAAACCCTTTGACCAAAACAAAAGATGCGCCTTCCACAATTATCATGGCCACAATACCGATGATTGCTCCGTGATAAAACGCATCATCCTCGACCTCATTGACAAAGGAAAACTTGAACACCCCCGTGGCCCGAGCGTGATTAATAACCATTTCCCCAACAACCAAGGCATTAATATGATTGAGTTCGAGGAGCCCACACCTGTGAACCTTTTGGAATTCAATGTCCCAATGGCTCAGATTGGGGAAGAATGGAAGGAAGCCTTATGGGAATGTGTGCAAGAGGGAGATATGAGATGCCCATCTGACTTTATGATCGCCAATGTTATGAGTGCAAGGGTACCCCACCAAAATGCCGATGAATTGGTCGTAATAACACTCACCTAACAAGATTTAACATTTGAACAATGTGTGGAGGAGATGGAAAAGTCCATTAAGAGTACGTTGGACAGGGAAAGCCAAGGCTCGAATGGGGATAGCCTTTCCCATGATGATTGCTTCATATCATTGAGGCATGTAGTTCATATACGGGCAAGAGGACAATTAAAAGAAACGGGTCCGAGGTAGCAAAGATCCCAGAAATGATTGACTATCTCACCCAAATGAAAGAATCCGTTGGTTCTCTACCTCACAAGGAGCTCCGGATCTTATGTGAAAGTGATGATGATGAAGTATCCTCAAATATGGCTCCTTGTGTTTTCTCCCCGAAATTGGAAAAAGAGGAATTTCCAGCCTTGGATGATTTCTTAGCTTTGCCACCACTATCTCTGCCACCGCCGCTGTTTGACGGATCAGCGTTCCCAGATAATTATTGTTGCATGCTCACCCTGGAAAAGCTCTGTGAAACTGTGGGAGCCGGGAAGAGCCAGAACCACCACCCTATCTCCCTAGGAGAAATTTGTGGGTCAACATCCACCCCAAAATGAATGGTCACGGTAAATGAGTTAAGGAGGGAGGCATGGCCGTACGGTACCCGAAACCCTCCGCCTATCGGAGATGAGATGATAAAAGTCGATGACCCCTTGGAAGTGAGTGTATTAACTCGATCAGGGCAAGTGCACACGGAGAACCCTAAAAACCTCCACCACCGGAACACCGAGCGCCTCCCTTCTTGTTGACGAGGCGAAACCCCCAGGTTCTGGAGAAGAGGATCCCATCTTAGCCCAACTTAAGAGGACACAAGCTAATATATCTTTGTGGTCCCTCCTTACTTCCTCCTACCCTCATAAGCTCAAGTTGGAGGAATGCTTGGCCCACACTATGGTACCCACCACAGCTACCCCCGAGGAAGCCGTACAAATGATCGGAAGTGTTCAGTATGGAAATATCATCACATTCACAGATTTGGATTTGCCGAAGTTTGGGGCTAGCCATAACGAGGCCCTTTACATCACGATACAATTGGACGATCGCCGTTATCCGCCTCCCTCAGGTTCTGGTCGATAACGGCTTCGCCATGAATGTCCTCCCCGCCAAGATAATGGACCTACTCGGCCTGAGAACACCGACCTAAAGCCTTCCGTGATCACTGTCAAGGCTTATGATTCCACGGCCCGCTCAGTCTTAGGGGTGGCCACTTTGAACCTTTGGTTTGGGAAACAAATGATGCCGACCGACTTCCAAGTGCTCGACATCCCCATATCCTTCACTGCCTTATTGGGACGCCCGTGGCTCCACAAAGTCAACGGGGTCGCATCCACTCTTCATTAATGTGTGAAATACGTGCAAGGGGTAACTTGGCAACTATTTATGGGGACAGTGTGACCACAGAAGGAACCAACACCAATGGGATTCCCGTGTTAGAAATTAAGCATGAGGGAAGTGGCATTGGCTTTGACTGGCTTCACAGAAGTACCACCCAAAACCCACATTTGTTGTGTAGATCTCACGCTCACCAAGGATAAGATTCCTCCTACGATGAGAATGATGCGTCTGATGCGCTACCTCCCGGGGCTCGGACTAGGAAGGAAGCTCCAAGGGACTCACAAGATCGTTGAGATCAAAGAGCAAAACACGCTTCATGGCTTGGGATACAAACCCACCCCCGGAGACCTCAGGATGGATAAGGAAGTGGCTCGGAAGAAAAGCCAAGCCAGGACTCAAGGGACTCCGTTTAAAACCCCCAACCTTCGTCCTTATACCTTTGATATGAGCCGTTACTTTGTGAAGGCCCCCAGAGCCAAGAGAGCCGATGATGACCAATTGGGATAAGTTGCAAGAGGATCTCAAAAGGTTCCGAGGGGTGGTGACAAACCCCGTGAGGAGGGCATTTCTGGATACGCCCAAGATAAAAGATCCTACTGATACTACTATCAGCCACGAATACACCTTCAAGGGGGTGCCCGATGTTGGTAGTGGTGCCCTAGGCACGTTTAATAAACGTTGTAATTGTTATCATTTATTTCATATCAATAAAGAGATGTTTTGGTTATTATTGTTGTTCATGTTTATTTATAATAATCCCCGTCCCTAGTACTTGTTAAGCACTAGTATAAAGGCTAAATGGTCATGGGATGATCATGTTAGATTTATGGGTACTTGTTTGGAACAAGGTACTGGACATGACCCGCTCTATGAGATTTATGTCATGGTCTATGTCGTACATATATCTCATATTAGTTATGTCATTTGAATCCTTAGACATGAAGTTATTATAGTCTTCCACTTGATGAACATTATGTTTGACATATTCAAACGCTACTTTTAACCGAGTAGTTATAAAGGGTATGATTGGCATAATCGGAATCCCGTTGGGAAGAATAATAAGCTAAATGGATTTGTCCCTCCTCGGAGAGATGTCAAGCTTGGGCCACTCGTAGGAATGATGTTGATGAAATGTTCGGCCGGACTCAGATGAATTGATTGGATCAATGTCATTTGGATTATCAACATATTCGGAATCGAGAAAGTATTGAACAAAACAAGTTGACTGTTTGACCATGACTTGTGTTCAATGACATCGTGGACAAAGGGATTATGACATATTCTAAAGGAATGCGAACTTGTATCTAGTTATACTATTTGGGTAGGTATGACGGTTTGCTAGAACCTAATCATATGTTATGGGATCATGTTTGAGCTCATTGCCAACTTAGTATAATAATCCTAGAGGGTCACACACAATAGAACGAATCTTTAAAAGGGACTATATTGGAATTTTGGAAATTCTGGACATTCTGAAGAGTGGGCGACCGCACAGTATTGACTGGGCGGCCGCACACTTAGGACAGTTTTGTACCAGTTTTGCTTCAGATAGTTGTGCGACCGCACAGATGATTTTGGGTGGCCGCACAGTGCTGTCGGGTGGCAGATTCCTAATTTGATTTGGAAACGAATTTTGGAAGGATTTTGACACAAGTTTCCTATTTGGAATAGGTCATACTTGTGTATAAAAGACCAAATTCGGCCAGCACTCAAGGCCAGTGATTTTGTGAGTCTCAAAGAGTTTGAGAGAGGGTTTATTTTGTTCCAAGACATTCTTGGTTGAGGAACAAAATAATACACAAAATAAATTCCTTATAGTTCTTTTGATTGTGAAAAAGTGTTTCACAATTTGGTCTAGCAACCAAGATCAAAGAAGCTCCTTTGATATTCGTTCGAAGTGTGGACACCGCTAGAGGGTGAAAATCATCATCTTCAAAGTTCGTGTTCAAGCTTTGTGATCGTGATCAAGTCTTCAAACCTCCACCAAAGACCAAGAGAATTTGATAGCCATCAAGGGTTAGTTTATTCCTTTATTCTTATGTTGTATTTGATTTAATCGTATGAACGGATCCATGGCTTTGGGTTTCAAAATTTTAAATGCTAAATTCTGCTGCACATGTTACATCGAAACCCAACAGTGGTATCAGAGCCCCGTTCATGTTGATTAATTCAATACTTAGATCATGTTATGTGTATATAAATTGTTTATGTGCCTTGCATGATATGAATATTGGAATATGTGATGTTTATGTGTTATGTGATTTTATGTGGTTTATTGTTTTGCAACTTTAATCGCACGATTCAATCGCAATAAATAAATTATGGTGGATTCAGAATTGTTGATTATTAATTTTTGATTGGATCAAAGTTTTAATAATCGGGGAAAAACGATTTTGAGACAAAATTTTCGAACTTCAAAATTCTATACATTCTGATCAGTTTGGGCGACCGCACAGCGACCGCACATGTTTGGGCGACCGCACAGTGAGCTTTGGGCGGCCGCATATGAGGATCAGATTGTCTGATTTTTGGTTGAAATCAGAATTTGGAATTTTCGAGAGATCCAACAAAACCAGTAACAGAACCAGTCCAGACTTGCTGATCTGGAATGGGTTTTGGGTAGTTGGTTTATGTGAGGATCTTGGGGTTTGATTTTCCTATTTGTTTTAGTCTTGTGATTCTAAGATTGGTTCAAGGTTTGGATGGCTAATCTGCGTTCATCGAGATTGTGTTTCCCAAACTTGATCGCAATCAAAGTTTCAAAGATAAAACGAAGTTAGAATTATGAAGAGTTCATAATTGCTAAAATTGAGAAACAAAGTTCTTGATTCAATGATTGGAGATCCATGTGGAATTGTGAATGCAATTGGCCTACGTTCATCGAGACCATCTATTGCTTAGTTTCGGCCGATTTCTTGAATTAGTGCGGGATTGTGGTTGCCTAATGGCTTAGTTCGACCGCACTTCTTGTTGTTGATTTGGAGATAATGACCAAAGTTGAAATAGTCTCATCCTCATAATTATAGAGAAACTAATGACACATAAATACCATGCTTAAATTAATGGAGATTAATTTAATGGCTAAACTTGATGTGTAACATGTTTATATTATGTGCTCATAAATGTGTTATATGCTATATGTGATGAACCTTCAAAGAAAGTTTTAAGTCCTTTTGCCATGCCATGATTAAAACACTTGTTTATACATGAGTAATTTTATGTGGGCTCGCCAAAGCGAGGTGCATTGATTTTATTCATGTTTGAGCAAGATGAGTGAATAAGAGTTTCCTATGCGTTTAAAATGGTTGGACTTAATTAAGCGTCAAAACAGTTTTGGGCTTAAGGCAAAGATGAGATTTAACATGCTTTTGAAATTGGATTTCTTAAAGAATCTCATGAAAATAACTGAGAGTCATATGAGATATGATTGACAAGAGTTGTCTACCTAATTGATTTAATTCTGAGCGGTGCGCCAAAGCGTACTCAAAATTAGATTAAAGCGGGATCTCAACCCATTTAAATTATACTATACATTGGATGTATAAAGAAGGTTGTATAATTTGGTGGGAGTATTTTGTTTTAAAATACATTATTTATCTCTTTAATGAAAACCGGTACTTATCAAATTTTGGAAATTTTTTGCATATTTGTAGATAATGACTAATAACACTCAATCAATGTCGTTGCGATCGATCCTTGAGAAGGATAAGCTCGAAGAGAATGGTACCAACTTTATGGATTGGATCCGTAGCATAAGAATTGTTCTTAGGCAAGAAGATAAGTTGTACATTCTCGATGGGCCTCTCCCTGCTGAACCACCGCCTACTGCCCCTAGGGTAGAAAGAGACAATTACAAGAAACATCGTAATGATTCTAGAGATATAAGTTGTCTCATGCTTGCTGCTATGTGTTCAAAACTCCAACAAAGTTTGGAACATTTGGAAGCCTATGAGATAGGCGTGGAGTTGAGAACCATGTTTCAAGAGCAAGCTAGGCAAGAGAGGTACAAGACCATTGTTGCATTCACTACTAGTAAAATGAATGAAGGGCAACAAGTGAGTCCTCACTTTCTTAAAATGAAAGGTTATGTAGAGCACCTTGAGAAACTTGGCTATCCAATCCCATTGGAGCTAGCCACGGATCTCATTCTTAATTCATTGACTAAAAGTTATAATCAGTTTGTGATGAATTATAACATGCGTGGAATGGATAAGAATCTCTCTGAGTTGCATGGGATGCTAAAAACTGCAGAGATGAAAATTGTGGAGAAAGGTTCTCCCGTGCTCTTGGTTCATGATGGGAAGAAGGCTGGTGCCAAAGGAAAGGGTAAGGCAAAAGTTGTCAAACCCAAAATAAGCAAGGCAAAGGTTGCCAAGGCTTCTGAGGCAAAATCTGATTCCCAAAAGGATGCAATCTGTTTCCATTGTCAAGAAATTCGTCATTGGAAACGTAATTGCAAGGCTTTCTTGGAAGAGCAAAAGAAGAAGAAGAGCAGCAAGGCTGCGTCGACTTCAGGTATCTATATGATAGATATTCTCCTTTCTACCACTGATTCTTGGGTATTGGATACCGGATGTGGTTCTCACATTTGTCTAAATGTGCAGGGACTAAAGAATAGGAGACTGCTTAAAGAAGGTGAAGTAGATCTACGCGTGGGGAATGGAGCAAGAGTTGCTGCATTAGCCGTAGGGACTTATGAAGTCACTTTACCTTCCGGATTAATTCTTGTTTTGAACAATTGTTATTATGTTCCGGATTTAAGCAGAAATATTATTTCAATTTCTTGTTTGGATAATGAAGGTTTTAAGTTTCTTATTGAGAATAAGAAATTTTCTATTTATTTAAATGATGTGCTTTATGGTATTGCTAATTCATTTAATGGCCTTTATATCTTGGATGTCAAGAATGAAAATAATGTCTATCATGTAAATAAGAAATCTAAACCTAATGATGTAAATCATACTTATTTGTGGCATTGCCGTCTTGGTCATATTAATGAGAAGCGTATCTCAAAACTCCATGGGGACGGACTTTTGGGTTCATGTGACTTAGAGTCATATGATACTTGTGAGTCGTGTCTTCTTGGAAAAATGACTAAGACACCTTTTACCAAGTTGGGTGAAAGGGCAAGCGACTTATTGGGGTTGATACATTCCGATGTATGCAGACCATTAAGTAGCAATGCTAGGGGAGGATTTCAATACTTCATAACCTTCACTGATGATTATAGTAGATTTGGGTATGTTTACCTAATGAAACATAAGAGTGAAGCATTTGAGATATTTAGAATATTTCAAAATGAAGTAGAAAAACAACTTGGCAAAAGTATTAAAGCACTTCGATCAGATCGTGGTGGTGAATACTTAAGTCAAGAATTTGATGGTCATCTAAAGAATTGTGGAATAGTTTCACAATTGACTCCACCCGGAACACCACAATGGAATGGTGTGTCCGAGAGGAGGAATCGGACTTTGTTAGACATGGTTCGATCAATGATGAGTCAAGTTGATCTTCCAATATCCTTTTGGGGTTATGCTCTAGAAACCGCTGCTTTCACACTAAATCGTGTTCGAACTAAATCGGTTCAAAAGACTCCATATGAGATGTGGAGCGGAAAGAAGCCTTGTCTATCTTTCATGAAGATTTGGGGTTGTGAAGTTTTTGTCAAAAGACTTATCTCAGACAAACTTGCACACAAATCTGATAAATGTATTTTCGTGGGATATCCTAAGGAAACTAAAGGATATTACTTTTACAACCGAGAGGACAACAAAGTGTTTGTTGCCCGAACTGGTGTCTTTCTAGAGAAAGAGTTTCTCTCCAAAGAAATCAGTGGGAGTAAAATAAATCTTGAAGAAATTCAAGACCCAGAAAATATCATTGAACCAATAGTGGAACAAGAACAAGAACCACAAGGAGTTGTGGAACCTGTTCAAAATACACAAGTAACTCGCAGATCTAGTAGGTTACGATCCGAGCCCGAGAGATATGGATTTCTCGTAACGGATAGTAATGAGGTAGAAATCATTGAGAATGATGAACCGTCAACCTACCAAGAGGCGATGTCTTCTCCTGATTCGGACAAGTGGCTTGGAGCCATGGAATCCGAATTGCAATCCATGCAAGACAATCAAGTTTGGAATTTGATTGATGCGCCCGAAGGTGTAAAAACCATAGGATGCAAATGGGTCTTCAAGAAGAAGACTGACATGGATGGGAAGGTGCATACTTACAAAGCTAGGCTTGTAGCGAAGGGTTATAGGCAAGTTCATGGTATTGACTATGATGAGACCTTTTCACCCGTAGCAATGATCAAGTCTATAAGAATTTTGCTTGCCATTGCCGCATATCATGACTATGAAATATGGCAGATGGACGTCAAAACCGCTTTCCTGAATGGAAAACTCCAAGAGGATGTGTATATGACACAACCAGAAGGTTTTGAACAAGATTCTAAGGTATGCAAATTGCAGAGATCCATCTATGGATTGAAGCAAGCTTCTAGGAGTTGGAATCTCCGTTTTGATGAATCGGTCAAAGAGTTTGGTTTCATCAAGAACGAAGATGAGCCTTGTGTATACAAGAAGATTAGTGGGAGCATAGTGCTATTCCTTATTTTATATGTGGATGACATATTGCTCATTGGAAACGACATTCCTACACTTCAGTCTGTGAAGACTTGGTTAGGAAAGTGCTTCGCAATGAAAGATATGGGTGAAGCCGCATATATTCTTGGCATTAAGATCTATAGAGATAGATCAAGGAAGCTACTTAGTTTAAGCCAAAGTACATACATCGACAAGGTCATTAGAAGATTCCGTATGGAAAATTCTAAGAGAGGTACCTTGCCCGTGTTACATGGAGTTTCTCTAAGCAAGACTCAATGTCCTAAGACAAAAGATGAGCGTGAGAAAATGAATGATGTTCCATATGCTTCGGCAATTGGGTCCATCATGTATGCCATGATTTGTACTAGGCCGGATGTATCTTATGCTTTGAGCATGACAAGTAGATACCAATCCGACCCTGGCGAAAATCACTGGATAGCTGTAAAAGCGATTCTTAAGTACTTGAGAAGGACTAAAGACTCGTTTTTGGTCTATGGAGGAATGGAAGATGATCTCGTTGTAAATGCTTACACGGATGCAAGCTTCCAAACCGACAAAGATGATAGCCGATCGCAATCGGGTTTTGTGTTTATGTTAAATGGTGGAGCTATAAGCTGGAAGAGTTCCAAGCAAAGTACAACCGCTGATTCTACAACAGAAGCTGAGTATATTGCTGCATCGGATGCTGCAAAAGAAGCTGTTTGGATTAAGAAGTTCATAACTGAACTTGAAGTGGTTCCTAGTATTGCTAATCCAATAGACCTTTATTGCGATAATAATGGTGCTATTGCTCAAGCAAAGGAACCAAGAGCACATCAAAAATCCAAACACATACTTAGGCGTTTTCATATCATTCGAGAGATCGTTGATAGGGGAGACGTAAATATATGCAGAGTACCTACTGATGACAATGTTGCGGACCCGCTAACAAAGGGACTTCCACAAGCTAAACAAGATGGTCATGTTAGGTCCATGGGTATTAGATACATGGGAGATTGGGCCTAGGGCAAGTGGGAGATTGTTGGTAGTTTAATAAACGTTGTAATTGTTATCATTTATTTCATATCAATAAAGAGATGTTTTGGTTATTATTGTTGTTCATGTTTATTTATAATAATCCCCGTCCCTAGTACTTGTTAAGCACTAGTATAAAGGCTAAATGGTCATGGGATGATCATGTTAGATTTATGGGTACTTGTTTGGAACAAGGTACTGGACATGACCCGCTCTATGAGATTTATGTCATGGTCTATGTCGTACATATATCTCATATTAGTTATGTCATTTGAATCCTTAGACATGAAGTTATTATAGTCTTCCACTTGATGAACATTATGTTTGACATATTCAAACGCTACTTTTAACCGAGTAGTTATAAAGGGTATGATTGGCATAATCGGAATCCCGTTGGGAAGAATAATAAGCTAAATGGATTTGTCCCTCCTCGGAGAGATGTCAAGCTTGGGCCACTCGTAGGAATGATGTTGATGAAATGTTCGGCCAGACTCAGATGAATTGATTGGATCAATGTCATTTGGATTATCAACATATTCGGAATCGAGAAAGTATTGAACAAAACAAGTTGACTGTTTGACCATGACTTGTGTTCAATGACATCGTGGACAAAGGGATTATGACATATTCTAAAGGAATGCGAACTTGTATCTAGTTATACTATTTGGGTAGGTATGACGGTTTGCTAGAACCTAATCATATCTTATGGGATCATGTTTGAGCTCATTGCCAACTTAGTATAATCCTAGAGGGTCACACACAATAGAACGAATCTTTAAAAGGGACTATATTGGAATTTTGGAAATTCTGGACATTCTGAAGAGTGGGCGACCGCACAGTATTGACTGGGCGGCCGCACACTTAGGACAGTTTTGTACCAGTTTTGCTTCAGATAGTTGTGCGACCGCACAGATGATTTTGGGCGGCCGCACAGTGCTGTCGGGTGGCAGATTCCTAATTTGATTTGGAAACGAATTTTGGAAGGATTTTGACACAAGTTTCCTATTTGGAATAGGTCATACTTGTGTATAAAAGACCAAATTCGGCCAGCACTCAAGGCCAATGATTTTGTGAGTCTCAAAGAGTTTGAGAGAGGGTTTATTTTGTTCCAAGACATTCTTGGTTGAGGAACAAAATAATACACAAAATAAATTCCTTATAGTTCTTTTGATTGTGAAAAAGTGTTTCACAATTTGGTCTAGCAACCAAGATCAAAGAAGCTCCTTTGATATTCGTTCGAAGTGTGGATACCGCTAGAGGGTGAAAATCATCATCTTCAAAGTTCGTGTTCAAGCTTTGTGATCGTGATCAAGTCTTCAAACCTCCACCAAAGACCAAGAGAATTTGATAGCCATCAAGGGTTAGTTTATTCCTTTATTCTTATGTTGTATTTGATTTAATCGTATGAACGGATCCATGGCTTTGGGTTTCAAAATTTTAAATGCTAAATTCCGCTGCGCATGTTACATCGAAACCCAACACCCGAAATGGTAAAAGTGTTTGAAACCTTGTCTGTGATGGGAGCTAGCAAGGAAAGGGGATCCGTCTGGGGGCAAAATGGCGAATACAAGTTTGAGGAGGAAGTTCCTAAGGGCACCGCCAAGGATGCTATGGGCAATGAGTGGAACGGTGTGGTAATGAAAAGAATGTTCGGAGAAGACTTGGTTGTACCTGACCTAATTGACTTCGAAAAGGAAATGATTGCCGTGATTGAAGATGGACCTCTTATGAACTTTGACCCACACACTCTTGCAAAGCCAACGGACATGCCTCTGAAAAATTGGGTAACCTTCTCTGGACCGGTGGTGAGCAAAGAAGAAATGACCGCGAAACTTGGACTGGTCCCTCGACCCCTAGAGTAAAATGTCATAGGGTCCAATGTAGTTGAGTCTCCCCAATCTCTTGTCTTTGAAATCGAGTCTGTCTCCTCCGAGGGCCTCACGCCCGAGGATTATGAACTTGTAGCCAACGTTGTATTCCCGTTTGCATTGAATGAAATGATAGACCTTTCCGAGTATCCCCTCATTGCCAACTTTTTAGATGATAAATTAACTAATAATCTGAAAATGGTTAATAATGAATCACCTAATAATGCAGACGCACTAAACAATCCAAACATTAAACAGTCATCAAAGCAGGTTGTTGATCAAGAGGAAAACCGTGCCCAAGCTGCCGAAGAGGTTTTGACTAAGGTGAATTTGGGAACCGAAAATGAGCCAAAGGTATGACGGCACTCAAGCGGTTGGCATCCAACTACGTCATCCTGGGGGACATCCTATACAAAAAACGCCATAAGGGCCTTCTCCTTAGATGCATAAGTGGGGAAAGGGCAAAAGAACTCATGGAAGAAGTTCATGGTGGAGTGTGTGGTCCTCATATGAACGCAAGGGCATTAATGCAAACCATTCTGCGGATGGGTTACTTCTGGATCTCAATGGAAACAGATTGCATGCAATTTGTAAGGAGGTGTGATAAATGTCAGCGTTTCTCCAACCTCAACCACCTACCGCCTCATCATCTCTACTACATGACTACACCATGGCCCTTCTCAACATGGGGCATAGATGTTATCGGGAAAATCTCCCCGTCTGGTAGTAATGGTCACGAGTTTGTTTTGGTAGCCGTGGATTACTTCACAAAGTGGGTAGAGGCTAAGTCATACCGGGTCCTCACCTCCAAGAAGGTGGCGGGATTTATCAAAGAGAATATCATGTGCCGGTACGGAGTCCCGAACGAGGTCATTACCGACAATGGCTCGCACTTTGAGGGTGAATGCGATCGATTATTGGGAGAATTCCGAGTTACTCGTCACAAGTCCTCCCCATACAGACCCCAGACCAATGGCGTAGAAGAGGCCGCCAATAAAACGCTTGAGAGGATCATTAGAAAGATGGCAACACAGGGAAGAGATTGGCCCGAAAAGCTACACCTAGCTTTGTGGGGCTACCGAACTTTGGTCAGAACAGCCACAGGAGAAACTCCTTTTGCTTTGACGTACGGAATGGAAGCCATGCTCCCCGCAGAATTGGAAGTACCGTCACTAAGAATTTTGTTGGAAAATAAGATCCACGAGGTCGATTGGCTTCGAAGCCGACATGATGAGCTGGCCTTGTTGGACGAACGTCGCCTGAGGGCCATGGAACACATCCGCGCCTACCAAGGAAGAATGGCACGAGCCTTTGATAAGAAGGTAAAGCCCCGAGAGATTCGGGCAGGAGATTTTGTGGTGCAAGAAGTCTTTTCAGGGGGCGCAATGAGGCTCGCAGACTTGGACGGCAACCCCTTTATGCACCCAGTCAATGGTGATAAGCTCCGTCATTACTTTGTTTAAAAAAAAAAGGGGGTGCTAAAAGAATATACCCACCAAGATTGAAAACCCATTCGGGCGGTCTAGAGAAAAAACAGGGTCGCATCCTAAAAATTTGTGGAAGAAATGAACTACGATGACCTGAGCCCCTTAGATTTTCATTTGTAAAAGGGGAACGTAGGCAGCCAATCTTTGGTCCGGTCTAAAAAATAAATAAAAATCAAATTTGGACTTGAGCAAGAGATCCATGAGAATGCAAATTGGCTTCATAAGTAACCATTTTCATTACAGTTAAAACACTTCTTTGATGAGTTCAAGCACGGTCTACTCTCGACCCAACTAACATGCTTAAGACATAATTAAAATACCTAAGATAAACTAATGTGTCTGCAATGGCAATGGGTGGATACATGGAAATCACTGTCCTTCGTCCCTCCACTTCTTCTTTTGACTTCTTCGGTCTTCCTTTTCTTCACCTCAAAGAGGTCAATTCCCCCTTTTCCATGATCAGAGGCTCTTCCAGCATCATCTAGGAGCCCGGTCGCCCTCAAAGCCGCATTGGCGGCAGCCCGAGCCCGAAACTCCTCCATTCGTGTCCCCCGCCTTAGGCATCACGGCCATCCTCCTGTCTGCCAAAACTCTATAGTCCTCAACAACGTCTCCAGTAATGTTATGGCCACTCGCCACAGCTTTGGTCTCCCTTAGAATCCTGCTAGGACCATAAGTCTCACCAAGAATAGCCTCACGCCTCTCTTCAATGAGCCTCTGAGTCTGTCCCATGGTCTGTTCATACCAGTCCAAGTACACCGTGGTCAAAACCATGCTAGCCGCTCGCCCAAGAAGTGCCTGAGCTGGAAAGAGGGAGTAAGTCCACGACCGGGACAGGAATGAGACGGTGGAGGAATCCCACATAGACAGAGATGGAAGCCTCAAGTGCTCCGGGTTGATACCCGACCACTCCAACAGTGGAGTCTGCGGTAACCCAAACTGACGACGGACCAAAGAAGGGATATAATGAGATGAACCCAAGAGCCCTGGCACCCGAACAAAGGGGGAATTATCTTGATACTCCCGCACCAAGCCAATACGCCAATGGGGAACTAGCCAGCGTATCTCGGCAGTCGTGAGGCGAGCCATCTAAGCCTCCCAATCACTCTAAACTAGGTCCAATTTAATGCCTCTCAAAGAGTAAGACCAAGGATTGTGAGAGATAGGAGCCTCCAGAATGGCCATCAACCTCTCCCTCAACCACAAAGTAAGCAAGGCAGGGCTACCGCTGCGCATGAAACCATCCCCCAAAGCCAAGCGGTCCATACCGTGAAGGGTCTCGCCCAAGATCAAGGGGACTATATCCTTCCCCGCACGGCACTCCTCGAGGACACTCAATAAAACCCGATGGTAGGTGCCCTTGTAACTGACCATGTAGAAAAAAGCAAGGACGCATAAACCAAAGGCATTCCAAGAAGCCTCATCCGTGCGATCCATGAACTTCTCAGGGACATCCGAAATATCAATAAAAGTGTGATCAAGGACCATGCATTGGGCCTCTTCAAAAGAAATACCAAGAAGAGAAACCAACCTCTCAACACACATGGTGTCATCAACCGAAGGAAGAGCTATGACCTCCGTGTCCACGCCACCCACCAAAGCCTTGAAATCCTCATAAGTAGGAGTGATATCGTTGTAGGAGAAACAATAGACATGCCTCCTAACATCTCAAAAGGACGCAGCGGCCCTCAATAGCTCAAGATCCAGAATGAATTCCTTGAGAGACCAAAGGGATTGAAGGCCAAACATGGATTGGAAAGTTCCCTTGTGATTCCTCATGTGGGACCGCATCCAAAGCCTAAGGTTACCCTCGAAACATTCTTGATGAATTTTGGACAATTTTAGTGGTTTCTCCATGAGAAAGGGTTCCATGGAAGAAGGAGCTTTCGAAATGAAGAAAGACGAACTGATTGATGAACTCAGGACTCTGGCATTTAAGTAGATGACCAGGCCTGGAACAAAATTGAATGAAAAAGGAGTACTTCCTTCTCAAGCTGTACGGCTACTTTAGCCTTGTCAGAATTGATGATTTCTTGTTGAGAGTTAGCTTTGTGGTCCAACCCATTTAAAGCCCCTTCCCAACCAATGTCATAAATACAACCGAAAAATGCCCTCCTTGGCTCATGCAACTTGAATCGAACCTAGAAATTTTAGGTTCCCGAAAATCAGGCAGTCCTAGCGACGTAAGCCCAGCTTTGTGAAATTAATTATGGCCGTCCTAGACGTAAGCCCATGTTGACCCGGTTGACCAAGTGAGAGTCAAGCCCCTTCTGAAAACATTTAGGTCCTCCGAGTGACCCTTGTTGAAAAGGCTTAGGTCCCCCGAGCGACCCCTTTCATGATAAAACTTAGGTCCACCGAGTGACCATTTTGAGAAAAGTCTAGGTCCCCCGAGCGACCATTCTGAGAACATTTAGGTCCCCCGAGTGACCATTTTGAGAAAAGTTTAGGTCCCCGAGTGACCATTTTGAGAAAAGTCTAGGTCCTCCGAGTGACCATTCTGAGAACATTTAGGTCCCCCGAGTGACCCATTTTGAGAAAAGTTTAGGTCCCCCGAGTGACCATTTTGAGAAAAGTCTAGTTCCCCCGAGCGACCCTTTTGAGATAAAATTTAGGTCCCCCGAGCGACCCTCTGAGACAAAAATCAGGCAGTCCTAGCGATGTAAGCCCAGCTTTGTGAAATTAAATTTGGCCGTCCCTGACGTAAGCCCAGTTAAAAAACTTGTTGTCAAAATTTGGCCGTCCCTGACGTAAGCCCAGTTAAAAAACTTGTTGTCAAAATTTGGCAATCCCTGACGTAAGCCCAGTTAAAAACTTGTTGTCAAAATTTGGCCGTCCCTGACGTAAGCCCAGTTAAAAATTTGTTGTCAAAATTTGGCCGTCCCTGACGTAAGCCCAGTTAAAAAATTGTTGAGAAAATTTGGCCGTCCCCGACGTAAGCCCATTAGCTATGACTTAGAATAGTTGGTATAGGCTAGAGCCTTTGTCATGGCCGTCCCCGACGTAAGCCCATTAGTTATGACTTAGAATAGTCGTTATAGGCTAGAGCCTTTGTCATGGCCGTCCCCGACGTAAGCCCATTAGTTATGACTTAGAATAGTCGTTATAGGCTAGAGCCTTTGTCATGGCCGTCCCCAACGTAAGCCCATTAGTTATGACTTAGAATAGTCGTCATAGGCTAGGGCCTTTGACCCGGCAGTCCTTAGAGGGACGTAAGACCAGTTTTCCCGTCAATCTCCCCCAAGATGGAGTTGACTCCGGTCGAGCTCAGACTTAGAATAGTCACCATAGGCCATCCCCGACGTAAGCCCAGTAAAAATCTGTAAGTCAACCCTCTCCTATAGAGTCAAGTTGACCATATCCCCATCAAGTCAACCCTCTCCCATAAAGCCAAGTTGACCATGTCTCACCTCTGACCCCTAGAGTCATGCCTCCTTGCGGACCTTAGTAACCCCGCGTACCCCCGAACTACGTTAGGCTTGATTCCCCGCGAACGGGATACGTAGGAATCCTATACCACTAGGTCCAGCCATGCAACCAAAATCAGTTAAAGCCGTTGTCCCGTCAGATTGGGATGCTTATTTCTATCGACAACCCCGCTCCTTCGAAGCGACGTTGCCGAGGGGATCTGTAAGTACCCCAATCTGAAACCGACCTATCTTAGAGGTAGCCTTAGCACCGTTTCAGGGATAAGCTAATAGGACAGGACCTCCCTAGGATAAGCTATAAATTCCAGGACTACTCTGGTATAAAATTGGAAAAATCCAGAAGCTCGCCAGGCTGAGCCGTACGGATGCTTTGGGTACTAGAGGGGCCTAGCCGTACGGCTGGTTTGGGCACCCTCAATCCCTATAAATAGAACCCCTTGCTGATCATTTTAGGGGGGGGGGAGAAATACACATTAGGGAGGTCACTCTGTTGGAATTACTACAGAGTAAGAGTGAGAGTGATCACAAACCAAAAAAGGAGAGAAGAAAGGAAGATTGGCCATAACCATCATAGGTAAAGCCACCTCCCCCCTCCTTTATCTTCATCTTACTCCTATTTTCTTTCTTATATCTTGGTTATACATTTATTTACTCTTCATTCATGCAAAGACTTGTCCATTTCAAGCACCTTTTATTTCTTGCAAGACTTGTCCATTATCAAGCACTATATACCTATCTATTACATTACTATCTTGTCCAAGCTATGAGAAGTTCAAAGGTGCCCTCCATACCTTGTATGGAAGAGGTTCTAAACCTAGACACTCATATACTTGTTGATTGTCATTTACATTCCTTATTCATTTAAATGTTATGCTTGTTTGGCCATGATAATCATGAGGGTGATGGAACCTTAGTGTTCATCATTTTCCTCTTTGGTTTAGCCTCAAAATCCCACTTTTGGGTCATAAAGATTCAATTATATGTGTTATTTTGACTCTTGGAAGGATTTTAATTCATAAAATGTCATCTTGGTGATAAAGTTCCAATCTTTATTCACCAAATGACCAACTTTGGTCCAAATGGGACATTCATCAACTTTCTTGATTTTCTCCTATGATTGCTCATGATCACACCCAAATACTTGTTTTGGGGGACCAAGTGATGATCATTTAGCATAAGAATGATGTTATAAAACTTGTAAAATGATTTCTTGCAAACTGGGATCAAAAACAGTTTGTCCAGCTTCAGACAGAATGCCCTGTTTCTGTTCTGAACTGGACTGTTCTTGAGCAAACTGTAAAAACCCCAGAATTACCTTCTCCAGCCGTACGGCTACTTTAGGTATGAGGGAAAAATTTCTTGTTTTGCCCTCTGACCTTCATCTTATCACTCAAGGCCCCTTTTTCAGCCGAGTTTTCTCAAATAAAATCAACGACTGAATTTTTTCCGTTAAACACACACACACACATATGCACATGTTAACTAACTTAGGGAGACTGGGCTTTGTCCGAGGCAACTTGAGAGGACGTAAAAACTCCTCCCAAGTTGTAACCTGACCTCCGAACCTTTGAACTCAAACCTTTGTCATTTTGTTGGGTTTAAAATTAACAAAATGTGGCGACTCCGTTAAATTTGACCGGTTCCCGTGTTTGGCGTTTCGCCCTATACACCATCGCATTTCCGCGCGCGGGGCGGGATCCTTACACAGGTATCCCATTACAGATTATGTGTTGTTAACTGATGGGGGAGAACATGAGTGTTACCGAGAGGCTATTGATCATGTGGACAAGGATAAGTGGGAAAATGCCATGCAAGAAGAGATGAAATCTTTGCATGATAATCACACTTTTGAGCTAGTGAAGTTACCTAAGGGTAAGAGAGCACTCAAGAACAAATGGGTATACAGGTTGAAGACTGAAGAAAATAGTTCGCATCCAAGGTACAAGGCAAGATTGGTTGTGAAGGGTTTCAGTAAGAAAGAAGGGGTAGATTTTGGGGAAATCTTTTCACCTGTTGTGAAGATGTCATCTATTCGAGTTGTTCTTGGTTTAGCTGCTAGTATTGTAACAGCCGGTTTTGAGGGAGTATCTATTCGAGTTGTTCTTGGTTTAGCTGCTAGTACTGTAACAGCCGGTTTTGAGGGAGTAATATTTTTATTTATTTTAAAACTCTCTTAAATTGTTGGACTCAATTAACTAAGATTGTGTTGGGCTTAAGTTCAGGCCCAAATAAATTAAAACTCATTGGGTTAGATAATCCTTTTCGATTAGGGAATTTTAAACCCTAACTTATAAATACTTTGGAGACCTAGTATTATTATAATTGGGACAAAAAAAAAAAAAAGAACAAAGAAGAACGGGAGAGGACAGTGCAGCGCAGAGAGGAGCCGCAAGAGAGAGAGAAGAGAAAAAGAGAGGAAGAAGAGAAAGAAAGAGAGGAACCCGAGTTGTTCATCAAGGTACTCCCAAATCGCCTACTCGTTTTAGTGAATCAGTAAGTTATGATCTTAGAACCCTAAAAACTATAGTGATAAATTAGGGTTAATGAAATTGAGATTTAAAGATGAAGAGGATTATGGGAACATGTATAGATATATGTAAATATATATGCTGGTGTATGTATATATTTATATATGAGTGTGTGTATGTGATTTCTAGTGTGTGTGCATGAAGTGTGTGTGTGGTCAGTGTGTGTAAGGGTTTTGTGTGTGTTTACCAAGGTGAATTTAGTGTGTGCTGTGAATAGTAAATTGAGATATGAAATTGTGTATTAGACAAATAATGAGGGTTTAGGGATATGAAATCCTAGGGGTGTTTTAGGTAAACCAGAAAGAGTATTTGAGAATATAGTTAATGGGTAGTATAATCCTAAGATGAATAGTAACCTAAAGGAGTTAAAGTGAATAACTCAATAGGTTAACAAAGCAAAATAAAGTATAATGGGGACGGAAAATTAAAGTAATTCATGTTCCTAAGAAAACATTATTTGCGTGTTTGTAGATTGTGCGTGAGATTGCAAAAAGGGAATTAACGCAAAGCTAAGGTAAGGGATTACGATCCTAGCTTTTGATTGTCTCTATCCTTTAATGTAGGATTCCTTTATATTCTTTCATGAGTAGTTACCTAGTGGCGGTAACATTTGTATTCTTAAAAGTTGTGAACGTCTTTGAATGACTCTTACCCTTTGACATGTTTTAAATCAATGGGTACCAAAAATATCTTTGAAATTGTATGGTGTTCTTGTACCTTGAACACTAAGTTGAAACCTTGCTATATCTTAATTTGGTATAGATTTGCATATCTTAATTTGGTATAGGCGTTCGCTTAGTCTGAAATGAAAAAGGACTAAGTAGGGTAGTCTGGTCTGAAATGAAAAAGGACTAGACTTTTATACTGCTTATTGAAGTAGTTGATTATCATGATAAATCTTACTTAAATGCCCTGATCAGGCATTGCACCTGAAATGGTGACGTTATCTTGGAATCGACGGACTTGAAAGTAAATGCCACACTTCTTTTTGAAAAAGCTTATTGTTAACTGTTTTTGAATCTTAACGGTTAGCTCGATATTTTATGAAAGCTTATCTTTGAAAATATTATTTTTGTTTCGTTCTTCCGGTCATCTCTCCTTAGAACCCAGAGAGATCCCGTATGAACTTACTGAGCATTGTTCGCTCACCCCTTCCAAAATTACTGTTCTTCAGGTAATAAGTAGGTGGAGGATTCCAAAGGACGAGACGACGTTGTTAAGGTGAAGTTTGAAGAGCATTGATGATGAGAGGTTTTATAGACGGTGATAAATAGCCGTTAAGAAATTGAAAGACAATCTAGTGCCGTTAATTTTTGAATATTGGTTATGAACTAGCCGTGGATATTTGAATTATGGTTAAAGACCGTTGTTTTCCCGAGTTTGGGGACGGATGTTATTTATTTAAAGGATATTATTTTACTCTGAAAATTTGGGACGTTACAGTTGGTAATCAGAGCTCCGGTTGAGGTTTACATGGGAGACTATAGAAAGAGGCTAAGACTTTTAGGAGAAATGGTACTTAACCTATTTTGGGCTTAGAACTCTGATAAGGAAGATAGTACTTTTGGAGAAGTTACTATTTTAAGAAACTTACCTTTTGAGGAAACTTTCTATATTAGGAAAGTTTCTAAGATTGAAAACTTTCCAAATAAGGAAACTTGCTATTTTGGGGAAAAAAACCTAAAGTGAGATTTGTGGAGGAGTATAAGTATATACTTGGGAACAATCTTGAATGATTGTGAATGAATGTTGTCTCTTCATTATGAATGAACACATTATGAGGTTTATGTGATTCTATATCATGGACGGACCTAGCAAATCAAGGATGTTTTAGCGACATGTAGCTCTAAGAAGAAAGTTGATCCAACGTTATGTTTTGGGGATCAAAAGGACTAAAGGAAGGAAAGAAAAATTTACGCAAGAAAGCGGAAGTTGAAAGGAAGAGATTGGGTTTCACGTATGATAAATTGGCGCAAAACTGGAAAGAATTGAAAAACGCCAAGGACGAATTGAAAAGCACTAAGAATAATTGGAAGAGACAAAGACAAAATTGCAAACGTATAAAGAAGATCTTAGTGACTCTGAGAGATACCTTGATCAGACTAGAGAACAAGTCTGTATATGGTTTGATGAAGTGGGACGTTTAAAGGCAACTATAGTCGTAGAGCAAGAACCAATGGCCCCTATAGGCAATGAGGCGCCAAATGAATAAGAATTGGTAGCCGAAGTTGAAATCGAGGAAGTAGATGTTACCATAGGGGGGAATGAAGCTACCGCGATCATAATTGATGATGATGAGCCACAAGAAGTACCAACTAAAAGGTCTAGAGGAAGACCAAAGGGATCCAAGAACAAAGTGAAGAAGGCTCCAAAAGTGTCAAGTGGGAGACCTAGAGGAAGGCCTAGGAAAGTTGGAAAGTGGGACAACGAATACTTTTAAATTTTTAATTGCTAGTAGAAGTAACTAGTAGTAGTAGTTTGAAGACTCATTTGAGTATCTTTTCTTTACTTTGAATTCATTTTAATTTTGAACCTATTCCATTTATTAATAAAAGTGATTTTCTCTTATATGATTCCTAAAAGTTTTGTGACTTCATTTAAGTTCTGTAGTGTTAAAGGTGTGCGTTAACCAAGAACAAGAAAGTATAGTCTGTAGAAACGACTAATGAATGAAAGTGTGGTCTAGTGAAATGGCCAAATGAAAGTGATAAGGGTCTATTGAAGTAAATGTGGTCTAATAAAATGACTAACGAAAAGTGAAAACGGTCTAGTGAAATGACTGTGATATGTGATTAAGTCAAGTGAAACGACTTACCAAGGAAGTAATGGTCTATTGAAATGACCAAAGTGAATAGTTATGGTTTAATGAAACCCCAAAGAGTCTAGTAAAGTCGACTAATGAAACTAAGTGTTGGTCTATTGAATGACCTATGGGAAATGTTAAGGTCTAAAAAGGCGACCAAGGAGTTTAGTAAGTTGACTAATGAAAGTAGTATTGGTTCATTGAAACGACCATAGGTCTAGTGTTTGACCTTATTTGAATGATTAGTCTATTGAGACGACTTATATGTGTAAATAATGAGTATTGTTAGCATGTGAGCTAACCTAGAGCAAGAAAGTATGGTTCGAGTGAAAAGACCATGAGTATTAATTGGCTTAGTGGGACAGCCAAGTGTGAACAATAGTGGTCAAGTGAAACGACCAACGAAAGTAAAAATGGTCTATTGGAATGACAGGTGAAAATACTAAGGGTCTAGTGGATCGACCTGCGATTAGTAATTAAGTCTAGGGAACGACTACTAAAGTAAGAATGGCCAAATAAACCGACCAAGGAAGTGATAATGGTCTATGGAGGTGACAAATGAGATAGAAATGGTCCAATGAATCGACCAATAAGACTAGTGAAATTTACTAATGGAAAGAAAGTCGGTCTATTGAAACGACCAGTGGTCTAGTACATGACCTATGATTCGAATGATAATCTGTAGAGATGATTCATACGTATAACATGAAAGATGATAAGCATTGATGTTATGAGAGTGCGGGAAAAACGTCTCATATTCATGATAGCACAGAAAGTATCGTATTATTCGGCGAGTATCTGTAATACCAAAATGGCTGAGTTCTTGATGTTAACTCAAGAAAATAACTATGTCTAAAGGGAGTTCCGGAGGATGGAACCAAGATGGAAAAAAAATGAAAGTCGATTTGATCGAATTGGAGATTGGTGAATTCGATGTAATTTTGGGAATGGACTGGTTAGCTGCATGCCATGCCCATGTGGATTGTTTTAAGAAGGATGTTCACTTCAGATTACCGTCTGGAGAATAGTTTAGGTTCCAAGGCACGAAGCCTAGGACTAGATTAGATTTTATTTCGGTGGTGAAAGCTTGCAAATCGTCAAGGAAGGGTTGTGATGGATTTTTGGCCTACATTAGCGAGAATGACCAAAAAGGAAGTTAGTATTGAATCCTTGTCTGTAATTAGAGATTTTGAGGGCGTGTTTCTGGAAGATTTGCCTGGAATACCACTAGAGAAAGGTGGGGTTTACTATAGACTTGGTACCAGAAATCGCACCTATATCAAAGACGCTGTATAGAATGGCTCTGATGGAACTTAAGGAATTGAAAGAGCGACTACAAGAGTTGTTGGACAAGAGTTAATTAGGCCGATTGTATCGCCATAGGGTGCACCGGTGTTGTTCGTAAAGAAGAAGGATGGATCGATAAGAATGTGTATCGATTATAGAGAACTGAATCGTGTGACGGTAAGGAATCAATACCCGTTACCAAGGATAAACGATTTGTTTGACCAACTTCGAGGTGCATGTTAATTTTCAAAAATAGATTTGAGGTTTGGTTATCATCAGTTAAGGGTGAAAAAGGAATATATTGCGAAGATGACCTTTAGGTTAAGGTATGATCACTATGAGTTTTTGGTGATGCCATATTGTTTTACTAGTGCGCCTGCTGCATTTATGGAATTGATGAATATGATATTTCAAGGATTTTGGATAAGTGTGTTATAGTGTTCATTGATGATATCTTAGTATATTCAAAGACTAAAGAGGAACATGAAGAGCATTTGAGGTTGTGCTGCAAATTTTAAGAGAACAACAATTATATGCCAAGTTCAAGAAGTGTGAATTTTGGTTAGAAAAAGTAGCGTTCTTAGGTCATGTGGTATCAAAGGATGGAGTGGCAGTGGACCCAACAATAATTGAGGCTATTGTGAATTGGCAAAGGCCCACTACCGTTTGTGAGATAAGGAGTTTCTTGGGTTTGGCTGGTTATTATAGGAGATTCGTTGAAGGTTTCTCTAAGTTGTATGTACCGTTAACAAGACTGACCCAGAAAGGGGTGAAATTCGTTTGGTCAGAAGAGTGCGAGGGAAGTTTCCAAGAATTGAATCAATGATTGGTGTCTGCACCAGTTCTTACGTTACCTTCTGGATCGGATGGGTTTGTGATATATAGCGATGCGTCGATTAAGGGATTAGGCTGTGTATTAATGCAGAATGACAAGTTTATAGCCTACGCATCGAGACAATTGAAAGTCCATGAAAAGAAATATCTGACTCATGATTTGGAGTTGGCTGCGGTAGTTTTTGCATTGAAGATTTGGAGCCATTATTTGTATGGGACTACGTGCCAGAT
Organism: Campanula takesimana; assembly: GCA_026119855.1. NCBI lineage: Eukaryota > Viridiplantae > Streptophyta > Magnoliopsida > Asterales > Campanulaceae > Campanula > Campanula takesimana. The sequence continues at coordinate 29,560 of JAOWBW010000941.1, forward strand.
TTACATGGACCATAATAGCCTTAAGTATTCCTTCACTCAAAAGGAGCTTAACATGAGGCAAAGGAGATGGCTTGAATTATTAAAGGACTATGACTGTGAAATCTTATACCATCCTGGGAAAGCCAATAAGGTGGCGGACGCGTTAAGCAGGAAAAATCATGGAACCCTAGCGACGTTAAAGCCTAAGGAGGTAAGTATGTGGAGCCACATTGAGGTGTTAGGTATGAAAGTACGAGTTCAAGGGTATATGGCACATTTGAGTGTACAGCCTACACTGTTGGACAGGATCAAGATAGCACAAGAAAATGAAGAAGAAGTGAGCAAGATACGTGTAAATATAGCGGAAGGTAAAGGGAAAGACTTTCGTGTAGGAGAAGACGGGATTGTGAGGTACCAATCAAGGATCTGGGTACTAAGCAATGAAGATATCAAAAGAGAGATCCTAAGTGAAGCGCATTGTTCAAGGTTTTCTGTACATCCGAGAAGCATAAATATGTATAGAGATCTGAGAGAATCTTATTGGTGGAACCACATGAAGGGTGACGTGGCAGAACTCGTATCAAGATGTTTAGTGTGCCAACATGTGAAACGTGAGCATCAAAGGCCTGCTGGACTACTACAGTCGTTACCTATTCCCGAATGGAAGTGGGAACATATAGCAATGGATCTAGTGGTGGGGTTACCAAAGACGATGAAAGGATATAATACAGTTTGGTTTGTAGTGGACAGACTCACGAAATCAGCCCACTTCCTGGCAATCAAGCTGACGGATTCACTAGAAAAGATGGCTAAGTTATACATTGGCGAGATCGTAAGGTTGCATGGAATACCGGTCTCAATAGTACCAGATAGAGATGCTAGATTTACATCAAAATTTTGGAAAAGTTTACAACAAGCCTTGGGGACAGAATTGACAATGAGTACAGCTTTTCACTCACAGACCGATGGACATTGGAAGATATGCTAAGAGCTACATATTTGGATTGGCAAGGGACTTGGGATGAGCATTTTCCATTAGTGGAATTCGCGTATAATAATAGTTTCTATGCTAGTAATTGGAATGCCACCGTACGAAGCATTATATGGGCGAAAGTGTAGATCACCGACTTATTGGGACGAAGTGGGTGAAAGAAAGTTGACAGGACCAGAAATTGTCCAAGTGATGGCAGATAAAGTACATCAGATACGAAATTGGCTTTTGACCGCTCAGAGTAGACAAAAGTCCTATGCCGATCGTACAAGGCGTAATTTAGAATTTCAAACGGGAGATCGAGTGTTTTTGAAAATCTCACCAACCAAAGGAGTTATGAGGTTTGGTATACGTGGGAAGTTAAGCCCAAGATACGTGGGACTATTTGAGATTTTGGAAAGAGTTGGGGCCGTGGCTTACAAATTAGCCTTACCACCTGTACTGGCGGGGGGACATAATGTGTTCCATGTGTCGATGCTAAGGAAGTACATTTCCGACCCAAGCCATGTGATCGAGTATAAGCAGCTTAGAGTTCGAGCTGATTTGAGCTATGATGAAAGGCCCATGAAGATTGTCGATCGCAAGGATCAGATCTTGAGGAAAATAGTTATTCCTTATGTGAAGGTGCAATGGAGAAACCATACAGAAAGAGAAGCTACATGGGAGCTCGAGAGCGAGATGCGAGAGACGTATCCTGACTTATTTTCAGAATGACGTGCTTTGGTTTGGAGGACCAAACCCTTTTAAGGAGGTAAGAATGTAACAGCCGGTTTTGAGGGAGTAATATTTTTATTTATTTTAAAACTCTCTTAAATTGTTGGACTCAATTAACTAAGATTGTGTTGGGCTTAAGTTCAGGCCCAAATAAATTAAAACTCATTGGGTTAGATAATCCTTTTCGATTAGGGAATTTTAAACCCTAACTTATAAATACTTTGGAGACCTAGTATTATTATAATTGGGACAAAAAAAAAAAGAAGAAAGAAGAACGGGAGAGGACAGTGCAGCGCAGATAGGAGCCGCAAGAGAGAGAGAAGAGAAAAAGAGAGGAAGAAGAGAAAGAAAGAGAGGAACCCGAGTTGTTCATCAAGGTACTCCCAAATCGCCTACTCGTTTTAGTGAATCAGTAAGTTATGATCTTAGAACCCTAAAAACTATAGTGATAAATTAGGGTTAATGAAATTGAGATTTAAAGGTGAAGAGGATTATGGGAACATATATAGATATATGTAAATATATTTGCTGGTGTATGTATATATTTATATATGAGTGTGTGTATGTGATTTCTAGTGTGTGTGCATGAAGTGTGTGTGTGGTCAGTGTGTGTGTGCGTGTGTAAGGGTTTTGTGTGTGTTTACCAAGGTGAATTTAGTGTGTGCTGTGAATAGTAAATTGAGATATGAAATTGTGTATTAGACAAATAATGAGGGTTTAGGGATATGAAACCCTAGGGGTGTTTTAGGTAAACCAGAAAGAGTATTTGAGAATATAGTTAATGGGTAGTGTAACCCTAAGATAAATAGTAACCTAAAGGAGTTAAAGTGAATAACTCAATAGGTTAACAAAGTAAAATAAAGTATAATGGGGACGGAAAATTAAAGTAATTCATGTTCCTAAGAAAACATTATTTGCGTGTTTGTAGATTGTGCGTGAGATTGCAAAAAGGGAATTAACGCAAAGCTAAGGTAAGGGATTACGATCCTAGCTTTTGATTGTCTATATCCTTTAATGTAGGATTCCTTTATATTCTTTCATGAGTAGTTACCTAGTGGCGGTAACATTTGTATTCTTAAAAGTTGTGAACGTCTTTGAATGACTCTTACCCTTTGACATGTTTTAAATCAATGGGTACCAAAAATATCTTTGAAATTGTATGGTGTTCTCGTACCTTGAACACTAAGTTGAAACCTTTCAATATCTTAATTTGGTATAGATTTGCCATATCTTAATTTGGTATAGGCGTTCGCTAAGTCTGAAATGAAAAAGTACTATGTAGGGTAGTCTGGTCTGAAATGAAAAAGGACTAGACTTTTATACTGCTTATTGAAGTTGTTGATTATCATGATAAATCTTACTTAAATGCCCTGATCAGGCATTGCACCTGAAATGGTGACGTTATCTTGGAATTGACGGACTTGAAAGTAAATGCCACACTTCTTTTTGAAAAAGCTTATTATTAACTGTTTTTGAATCTTAACGGTTAACTCGATATTTTATGAAAGCTTATCTTTGAAAATATTATTGTTGTTTCGTTCTTCCGGTCATCTCTCCCTAGAACCCGGAGAGATCCCGTATGAACTTACTGAGCATTGTTCGCTCACCCCTCCCAAAATTACTGTTCTTCAGGTAATAAGTAGCTGGAGGATTCCAAAGGACGAGACGACGTTGTTAAGGTGAAGTTTGAAGATCATTGATGATGAGAGGTTTTATAGACGGTGATAAATAGCCGTTAAGAAATTGAAAGACAATCTAGTGCCGTTAATTTTTGAATATTGGTTATGAACTAGCCGTGGATATTTGAATTATGGTTAAAGACCGTTGTTTTCCCGAGTTTGGGGACGAATGTTATTTATTTAAAGGATATTATTTTACTCTGAAAATTTGGGACGTTACAGTTATTTCCGATGTGGGATTTGAGTGTGCTATATAGAAGGCCCATACACTCCTACTAAGCATCAAATCATCCATTGGACTTTTGGAGGCCTGTGATGGTCTGTGTTTGACCCAATTAAGGAGGTGCTTGGTGGGCTAGTGTGTGGTACCTATGTGGCGGGTCGGGTCCGCGGACTCGGGTCGTTACAAGTATGGACTTGGAGATTGAACAGTTAGATGTGAAGACCTCTTTTCTACATGGAGATTTAGAGGAAGAAATTTTCATGGAGCAGCCAGAGGGTTTTATAGTAAAGGGAAAAGAAAACCTAGTCTGCAAGTTGAAGAAAAGCTTATATGGATTGAAACAGGCTCCAAGACAGTGGTACAAGATGTTCGAGTCATTCATGGAGGCGCACAAATATACTAGGACAGCTCTGATCATTGTGGTTTTGTCAAGAAATTTCCTGATAATGATTTTATTATCTTGCTTTTATATGTTGATGATATGTTGCTTGTTGGTCAGGATATCAGGAAAATTGACAAGTTGAAGAAAGAGCTTAGCATGTCTTTTGCTATGAAGGATTTGGGTCCAGCAAAACAAATTCTTGGTATGAGAATTAGCCGAGACAGAAAGGAAAAGAAGTTGTGGTTATCGCAGGAGCGGTATATCGAGAAAGTGCTTGAAAGGTTCAACATGGATAAAGCCAAGCCGGTTGGTACTCCGCTTTCCAGCCAGTTCAAGTTAAATTCAAAACAGTGTCCCTCCAGTGTAGAACAGAAACGGGAAATGGAACGAGTTTCGTATGCTTCAGCAGTTGGTAGCTTGATGTATGCAATGGTGTGTACAAGGCCAGATTTAGCTCATGTAGTTGGTGTTGTTAGCCGGTATCTCTCCAATCCAGGTAGAGAACATTGGGCTGCAGTTAAGTGGATTCTCAAGTATCTTACAGGCACTTCCAGATTGTGTATTTGTTACGGAGAAGACAAGCCAGTTTTAGAAGTTTTCACAGATTCTGATATGGCTCGTGATTCTAATTCAAGGAAGTCTATATCGGGGTACTTAGTCACATTTGCAGGGGAGCAGTGTCATGGCAATCAAAGTTGCAGAAATGTGTTTCACTATCTACCACAGAGGCAGAATTCATCGCATCAACGGAAGCTTCAAAAGAGATGTTGTGGATGAAGCGGTTTACTCAAGAAATTGGGTGTATGCAAGAGAGGTATGTAGTTTTCTGTGATAGTCAGAGTGCTATACATCTTGCTAAGAACTCGAGTTTTCATTCCAAGTCGAAACATATTGATGTTCGTTATCATTGGATTCGAGATGCTCTAGAATCCAAGTTGCTATACATTGAGAAGGTTCACACTGATTGGAATGGTTCGGACATGATGACAAAGAGTTTGCCAAAGAAGAAACATGATACTTGCTGCGAGATCGCAGGTATGATGGAGTTCTCAACATAGTCGCGAGGGGGAATTTGTTGGGTTTTTCGGTCTCTCCTAAGTTGAGAAAAGCCCACGTTTCTTTTATGTTTTTAATTAATAAAAGCCCAAAAATATTAGCCCATCTTTCCTTAGTCTATTATGTTTTTAATAGGTTATTTAGTTTAGGTTTTGTGGCTAGTACGTGAGTTAGAGCAGCCGTGAACAGAGAAAAAAAAACACAATTCCCGCAGTACAATTCCTGTCAGCGCAACAGTTTTCAAATCGCGATTCCCGCTTCTTTCTTGGTCCGATTTGAGTGATTTTTTCGCCTGGGTTTTCATAAGAGACAGAGCTTCGATCCTATCAGTGTCGATCGAATTTTCCAGGTCTCAATACAGGTGATTTTCTGGTCCGAATCTGCTGCAGTTTTTGGTACTGTTTTTGGGGTTGTTTTGGTTTATATCAAGATTGTTTTCTTGATATTGTTGGTTGTGCTATCTCTATTGTACCGAACCTATTTTTCGTATTAGTGGATTGTTTCTGGACTTGGTCCCGTGGTTTTTACTTCTCGGTTTAAGAAGGTTTTCCACGTTAAAAATCTCCGGTGTTATTCTTGTTGCTTGGTGATTGTTTATCATTCTATATTGCATTGTTTTATCATTCTATATTGCATTGTTATTGCGTTGTTGGAATTTATTGCTCCTACTAGGTTCACACAAGTGGAGAGAATTTATTCCGCATTGTTGTTCTCTCATCACAGGCATTCATCGGGCAAGCCTATTTCAAATGTACAGCTAGGTTTGAATTTCCCCTTGTTGTTGTTTTTGTTTTTGTTTTGTTTTTTATGAGACAGATCTCCTTTGTTCTAAGGAACTTTTATTGTATCGGATTTTGGAAGGCTGGAATCAAATTCTAATTGTTGCAATGATTTCTTGAAAATCTTCTTTCCTTGATGAAAGAGAGCATATCAATTGCCATGCCTTTTAGAAATAAAATTATCTTTTCTATTCATGTTTCTCTATACAAAATTTCATTAGAATCATGCATGTTATTTGTTTTGCATATTTTTTATTTATTATTTATTTACCAGTTTTTTTAATTTTCTTTTTTCCAAATCTCTCATTACTCGGGATTTATATATGTACACATTTATTTTAACACCATTTGGTGTGCGTAATAGTCAAAAGGACTTGAGACTTGAGTACTATCATGTCTCTATATTTTCTTCTCTAATTTTTGAGTTTTTTTTTTTTTTTTTTTTGAAGCATCTCTAATTTTTGAGTTGGATCTATGTAATTGTAAACAAAATCTTTCAATGATTTTTGGGCTCTTTCTTTGCAGCATCTTCTTTTTTTTTTTGGTTTATAATTATGAACCGAAACATCTTCTTACAAAAATCCGCTTAATAAATTTTCTCTGAATTTTATGCAAAAATTTCATCATTGTTAATATTGAGTAAAAATAGAAGAAATTTATCATTGTTGCACTTGAAAATGATGGATGAGTGACTGAATTTCTTCCCGTGGAGAGGAGTTGGACAACAACCTTTAAAATTCGAGGTGGGGATATGACGCCGATTTTTTTCTCAAATAATTCCCTTATTTATAAGTATTTACCAGAGTACCACCTTTTTCAAAGTATGTACCAAAATGACCAAGTTAACCAATATGCATTGACCAGATTAAACACGCTTAATCAATATATGGTTAATTAACGTTAACCTAATTCCACATAATTCGCTTCTGAAGGAAGAGAAATAGTTTTAAATGAATTCGCTTATTTCGGAAGCGAATTAGGTTAAAATATAAACCCCCAAATTCAGTTCATCAGTTCATTCACAAACAACAGAAAGAGAGAGAGAGAGAGGGCGACGAAGAGGCTGGACGATTGCGTTCATTCACAAACAACAGAAAGAGAGAGAGAGAGAGAGAGAGAGAGAGAGAGAGAGAGAGAGGGCGACGAAGGGATATCTGGGCGATTGAGTTCATTCACACGCTTAAAATGTAAGTTTTTTTTTATTTTGAGCAAAATATCTATGAATGGGTTGTCACTGGTTTGAAATTGTGATTTTTTGTGGGTGATTGTCGACTGGTTTGAAATTGTGATGTATTTGCATGTTTGATTTGGTTTTTGTACAATTATATTGAATGTGTGTTTATTTGCATGTTTGATTTCAAAATTTGGTTTGAAATTATGATGGAAGATCAGTAAAGCAAACATAAGTTTCTAACTCCTTAAATAATACATATAAGAAATCTTACTTAAATAATTGCTAAGTAGTTAAATAAAAGGGATGGAGGAAAAGTTACAAATAAGATTACAATACTAAAATGAAATTGTAAGTGAGGAAAAAAAGAAAAATATGAATGTGTATGACCTCTGAACTGATTACACATTTATATACAAGGATAGGTAGACTTGTTCTCTACTCAACTAATTATCTGCGATAGATACCAATAACAACATATGGTATTATAAGTTCTACTTTAATTCTTAAGTTACAATGATTTACATTTCAGTCCTTATTATCCCATTCATCTTCTATCTTTATGACTAAATGCATTATCCTTTCCAAAGTAATAATGTAAATTTGTTTAACCATTTCTTTTACAGATGGATGTAGATGAGCCGTTTGTAGATCAGGGTCCTTTGAACCGGATGGTGCTGGGGTTATAGGGTTCCCATAGATCTTCTCATATATGGGCTGGTGAAGAGGTTTGTAGTATATCATTTCGACATGGTCCAAAGCCCCTGACAAATATAGATGGAAGGCTTGTGAACAGATTACGGGTTGCAGGGTTTTACGGAGTTTACAGGATGGGGGAGATGAAGAAATATGACTGTGCTTTATTTGAGGCGTTGGTCGAGCGGTGGCGCCCGGAGACCCACACTTTCCATCTACCTGTTGGTGAGATGACGATTACGCTGCAGGATGTGGGTCTATTGACGGGTTTTCCGATAGATGGATTGCCCATCACGGGCCTTTAGACATATATGACAGACGCCCAGTGGGCTGATTTGTGTTTTGAGTTGTTAGGTGTCAGACCTGGTCCCCCGAACTTGAAGACGGGGATGTTGAATCTCAAGTGGCTTAAGGAGCAATTCTCAAATATTGGTAATTTGGGAGAACATGCCACAGTAGCGGATATTGATAGGTACACATGTGCCTATATCTTGGCATTATTGGGGTCATATATTTTGGCAGATCACAGTAATTCGAAGGTGAAGCTTATATATTTTCCACTTCTTAGACACATCGATGTTGTAGGATCTTATAGCTGGGGCAGTGCTGCGTTGGCCATCCTTTATCGAGAGCTTTGCAAGGCAACTTCCCCCCAGACTAGTCAGTGTGGAGGATTCATGCCGATTGTGCAGGTATGACTATTTAAATATAGTATACATGTGCACCATATCATTTATAGTATATATTTCTATATATTGATATATTTATATATATTGATGTTGATTTTTGGAACAAATTTGGGCATGGGAGAGATTGAGGTGTACCCAGGCGCGGTCGTTAGGCGCTGTATATGGGGCAGATGTAGATGACCCATTGGGGGCTAGGTATGATAGGACAACTACTTATCAATGAATTGATATATTTTTTTATGCTTTTGGAGTATAATTTTCTTTGATTTTCAATTTCAGTTGGCGGGGGGCGTTATCGTTTGGTTATGTGACTAGACATAACCTGCGCGGCTATAGGGATGCGTTAGATAGTTTGACTGCAGATCAGGTTGTGTGGGAGCCATATGGAGACCGTGTTGCTCCAGGGTATTGCTTGCAGGGGGAGGCTGTTTGGAGGATGAGGTCGCCTCTTATATGTTTCGAGAGGGTGGAGTTGCACCTGCCTGATCGAGTTATGCGCCAGTTTGGCATGAGCCAGTTCATCCCTGGGCCAGTTGACACTGATGTTAGATTGCATTAGATTGATAGAGGGAGTAGACCCAAAATAAGTTGGGTGGATGACCATGCCGCCTATATTCAACAATGGGAAGCACATTTGTTCAACGTGGTTCCTAGGTCAGAGGACGAGGTGGATATGGACTATTAATATACACATGAGTACATGCTTTGGTGAGTGTTTATTGTTTTTGTATACTCTCTCTATCCCAGAATAAATGTTATAGTTGACATTTATTCCTTTCTTTGCACCACAAATTTTTAATATTTTAAACATTTTTATTCAAAAGGTACAAAAGCATCACACGTTTGTTGATTCACAATCCTGCTCATGTAGAGGATGTGGGGTACCGGTCACATGCTAGCCTCACAGAAGGGATGGTGAGTTTCTAATTCCTTTTCAGAAAGGATGGTGGGTACCAGAATAAATGACGTTTTCTGAATATATTTTTTTCAGATTCAAAGCTTCTAACGTTTATATGTCATTAATGAACAAGCAATTATTGAGCTAGGACCGGACCAGTCTCGACTTCAAATGCGACACATCATCACACATGCCCTGAGGCATATTAGAGAGGAAGAACGACTTTTGGGTCAACCTCCTCCACCACTGGTTGACCGTACCCATGAAGATGAGGGTCAGAGACAACGTCGTCGTCGTCGTCGTGTGGATGATCAGGGACAGGGGGAGAGGGAGGGACATCATGGACATGGTGAGGGGGAAGGGGAGGGACATCAGGGATAGGGAAGGGTGAGGGACATGAGGGTGATGATCAGGGACATGGTGGGGGGGAGGGGGAAGGACATCAGGGAGATCAGGGACATTGTAAGGGTGATGATCTGGGGGAGGGGGGATGGGGCAGTCATACACAGGGATGGGGTTATTGGAGCCATTGCAGCCGCTTGGTTGTAACTGGGCGAATTATCATAGAATGTCTCTGTACTTGGACCCTCGCCAGGCTCTCGGTTGTAACTCTGCGAATTCACATAAAGTGTCTCTGCTCTGCATAACGTTTATTCGTCTCATGATTATAACCAATGTCAGTCCCACCCCCACGGATATCAAATGCCTCAATAGCCTTCATGATAATATACAACTGCAAGTTACTCAACCCACCAAATTGAGCATTAACATCAAACATTAACGCCACACCATTATCATCTTGGATATGAAATGGAAAGTAATTTGCAATTCCATGGTCAAATGAATGAGGAAACCTACTAATAACTTCCAGCTGAAATCTTGTTCGATCTACCCCAATATGTTCATACAACTGATCAATCAACTCAGTGTAAGTCCATCTATGTATCTCTTTAAGACCAAATTTCGGTCCTTTTTCAAAAACAGGACAATTAAATGGATCTTCATCATCCCCTCCTCACTAGCACATGAAAATAAGCGGTAACCTACTCATCGATACCTTAGATCCCTAGAAAATGATAATAACAGTCAAAATCTTAAATTTATCATTTCTCTCTACAAATTCACTCAAAAACCTAAAATAAATCACATCAAACACAAAAAATGACATATAGATAGAGATCGTGGTGTACCTTTTTGCTTGATCTGAGTATTTCAAGAAATGGATTTGCAAAATCCTCTCCTCTTTGCGTCCTTTCTTCTTTCTCTCTCTATTTTCAGACAAGATGGAGATATAATGAGCTGCACATACTGAAACCTTATCTTATTGTGTGGGTTTAATGTAATTCTCTACTTGCAGAAGCGAATTATAACAATTCGCTACTATAGGAAGCGAATTACTTAAGGTTTAATTAACGCCCTAATGCAAAGCGCGCCTAATCTGGTCAAAGAATAATTCGCTTTTGACAAAAGCGAATTATAATAATTCGCTATACCCAGTAGCGAATTAGCTCAAAGTTGGTCATTTTGGTGCATACTTTGAAAAGGTGGTACTCTGGTAAATACTTATAAATAATAGAATTATTTGAGAAAAAAATCTATGACGCCTTATGGATGTGGAAAAGTGAGTAGATTTGTTGAGAGGAAGAGAGAAAAAACTGGAAGGTTTTTATGTGATAGCCTCAAAACCAATTAATTAGTCTTAGTCTTTCACAGTGGTAGCCTCGATTTTCGTACATATTTCAGAATTTAAAATTCAAATGCAAGGCACACAAACCCACAGTTTTAATAAAACCACCGGCTTTCCTTCAAACAACGTGCCCGAATAAGATTCCCACAAAATGACAAAAGTTTGAACACCTTTGGAGCAAGACGACGTCGTCTGAACATTTCCATTTATAGCTACTATGATAATAGTGACGTTTTTACGCGGGCTTTTACCTAAAATGGCATGTCTTGTGTTATTATTATAGTATAGATATTTAATGGTTTATAATTCCTTATAATTGGTGAGAAACTGGGAAAAAACGTGTTGTGATATCCCACATCGGTGGAATATACAAACTCAGAGTGGTACTTAAAGTCCGATAAATTAATTACCAATGAATACCAATACTGTTGGGTTTTGTGCAATCATGCGCAGCGGACGATAATTCATAATATGAAGATTGAAGAAACTAACCCTTGTACCCTTGTAGATAGTTATGTATTCTTGAACTTGATTGCTAGGCCTTCAGATTGATCAACGATGTTGAAGAACGCTTCTTCAAAGCTCCTAATTGTTATTGTGATTTGATGATTGGGAATTATCAACCACAATGAACCAAGAATATAATGTGTATTTTCTTTCTCAAAGAAAGAGTTTGGAATTGATCAAATCAATGTAATGGGAACAATTTCCGTCAGTCCAAATTATATACAAGGGGTGTCCAAAACCCTTTAGGACTTAGATCTTTTTGATTAACAACAATTGACCAAAAACCAAACTGATTACGAGATATGAGCCGTACGGCTCCTTGGCAGCCGTATGGCTCCAAGCCAGCCGTACGGATGGCATCCCCAGTTTCCTCATTTTTCTCTCCTTTTAATTATCCGTTCTACGTATGTGACCCAATAGGATTATACTAAGTTGGTAACGAGTCCGAACCAGTTAAACCTCGTAAGTCATAAGCGGACTCTAGCATGCCATTATGACTACCCAATTAGTATAACTTTGAAATCCAAAGTTTCCTAAATAGAACATAACACAATCTCTTTGTTACACGATGTCTATTGAACGTAAGCCCTGGTCAATGGCCAACTTACATTGTTCAATGCTTTCTCAATCCTGAATGTATTGATAATTCAAATGACATTAGTCTAATCAACGCGCTTGAGCATGGCCATGCATTTCATCAATACCATTCATCGAGTGGCCAAAGTTTGACATCTCTCTTGACGAGGAACAAATCTCATCTTGACTTATTACTCTTCCCTACATGATTCCGATTACGCCAATCATATTCTTTATAGCTATCTGGTTAGGGATAACGTTTGAATATGTCAAACGTAATGTTCATTATGTGGAAGACTGTAATAACCTCAGGTCTAGAGATTCCACTGATATAACTATATGAGACTTAATTATGACATTGTGACCATGGCATAAATCTCATATGAGTTAGTCCAGTATTTGTTCTCTAACAAATACACATAAGTCTAATTGTATCTCATACACCATAATCATCATATGATTATCTATTAAACTTATACTAATAATTAATCATAATTATCAGGGACGGGGACTATTATAATAAACATGCAAAAGATATAATAATCAAACATTAAATATCTTTATAAATAATAATATTAATTATTCAAATAACATGCCTAGGGAATAACACCAACAATCTACCACTTGCACTAGGCCTAATTAATGTATCTAATACCCATAGATCTAACATGACCATCATGCTTCGCTTGCGGGAGACCCTTTGTCAATGGAACTACAATGTTACCATCAGTTGGTACTATATATTTGTTGGGTTTCGTGCAATCATGCGCAGCGGAAGATAGACATGAATAAAACCCAATAGCCTAGATCTGCTATGAACAATAATTCATAATATCAAGATGAAAGAAACTAACCATTGTAGATCGTTATGTAAAACTTAGATTAAGCTTTAAGACAAACGCCCTCTACCGGTGATCCACACAACGAAAAGATTTCAAGAACGCCTTCTTGAACTTGACTGCTAGGTCTTCGGATTGATCAACAATGTTGAAGAACGATTCTTCAAAGCTCCTAATTATTATTGTGACTTGATAATTGAGATTAATCAATCATAATAACCCAAGAATATAATGTGTGATTTCTTTCTCTAATAAAGACTTTGGAATTGATCGAATCAACAACTAGGGAACAATTCCCGTCAGTCTGTATTTATATTCAAGGGGTTTCAAAAACCCTTTTTGGACTTAGGTTTTCTTGTTCAACAAGAGTTTTCCAAAAACTGATTCTGCTGGGCAAAACCATCCGTACGGATGTTTCTGGAAGCATCCAGATTCATCCGTACGGATCCTTTAGGCAGGATCCGTTTTACTTCGTTTTTCGCTCCTTTTAATTATCCGCTCTGCGTGTATGACCCAATAGGATTATACTAAGTTGGCAACGAGTTCGTACCAGTCAAGTCTCGTAAGTCATAAGAGGACTCTAGCAAGCCATTATGACTACCCAATTAGTATAACTTTGAACTCCAAAGTTTCCTAAAATAGAACATAACACAATCTCTTTGTTACACGATGTCTATTGAACGTAAGCCATGGTCAATGGTCAACTTACATTTGTTCAATGCTTTTCTCGATCCCGAATGTATTGATAATACAAATCTTATTTGAGCACGGCCATGCATTTCATCAATACCATTCATCGAGTGGCCAAAGCTTGACATCTCTCTTGACGAGGAACAAATCCCATCTTGGCTTATTACTCTTCCCTCCATGATTCCGATTACGCCAATCATATTCTTTATAGCTATCCGGTTAGGGATAACGTTTGAATATGTCAAACGTAATGTTCATCATGTGGAAAACTGTAATAACCTCAGGTCTAGAGATTCCAGTTATATAACTATATGAGACTTAATTATGACATTGTGACCATGACATAAATCTCCTAGGGGTCAGTCCAGTATTTGTTCTCCAACAAATACCCATAAGTCTAATTGTATCCCATACACCATAATCATCATATGATTATCTATTAAACTTATACTAATAATTAATCATAATTATCAGAGATGGGGATTATTATAATAAACATGCAAAAGACATAATAATCAAACATTCAATATCTTTATAAATAATCACATTTGTTTTACAAATAACATGCCTAGGGCTTAACACCAACAATCTCCCACTTGCACTAGGCCTAATTAATGTATCGAATACCCATAGACCTAACATGACCATCATGCTTTGCTTGTAGAAGACCATTTGTCAATGGTTCTGCAATATTATCATCAGTTGGTACTCTGCATATATTTACGTCTCCTCTATCAACGATCTCTCGAATGATATGAAAACGCCTAAGTATGTGTTTGGATTTCTGATGCGATCTAGGTTCCTTTGCTTGAGCAATAGCACCATTATTATCACAATAAATGTCTATTGTATTAGCAATGCTAGGAACCACCTCTAGTTTACCAATGAACTTTTTAATCCAAACAACCTCTTTAGCAGCATCGGATGCAGCACTATACTCAGCTTCAGTTGTAGAATCTGCTACGGTACTTTGCTTAGAACTCTTCCAGCTAACAGCACCTCCATTGAGCACAAATACAAATCCAGATTGCGATCTAGAATCATCCTTGTCGGTTTGGAAGATTGCATCTGTCTAACCACTTATAACAAGATCATCTTCCATTCCTCCATACACCAAGAACGAATCTTTAGTCCTTCGCAAGTACTTAAGAATCGTCTTAACTGCAATCCAGTGACTCTCACTAGGATCTGATTGGTATCTGCTCGTCATGCTTAAAGCATACGAGACATCGGGTTAAGTACATATCATGGCATACATGATTGATCCAATTGCAGAAGCATATAGAATCCCAATCATTCTATCACGCTCATCATTTGTCTTAGGACACTGATTCTTGCTTAGAGATATACCATGACCTACTGGCAAATTTCCTCTCTTAGAGTTTTCCATGCGGAATCTCTTAAGAACTTTGTCAATATATGTATCTTGACTTAAACCAATCAATTTCTTGGATCTATCTTATGCCAAGGATGTAAGCGGCTTCTCCCATATCTTTCATTGAGAAACACTTTCCTAACCAAGTCTTTACAGATTGCAGTGCAGGAATGTCGTTTCCAATGAGTAATATGTCATCAACATATAGCACAAGAAATAGTACTATGCTCCCACTAATCTTCTTGTATACACAAGGTTCATCTTCGTTCTTGATGAAGCCAAACTCTTTGACCGATTCATCAAATCGAAGATTCCAACTCCTAGAGGCTTGCTTCAATCCATAAATGGATCTTTGCAATTTACATACTTTGTTAGAATTTTCTGGAATTACAAAACCTTTAGGTTGTGTCATATAAACATCCTCAAGTAAGTTCCCGTTAAGGAACGCTGTTTTGACATCCATTTGCCATATCTCATAGTCAAAATATGCGGCTATGGCAAGTAAAATTCTTATTGTCTTGATCATTGCTACGGGCGAAAAGGTTTCATCATAGTCGATTCCATGAATCTGCCTATAGCCTTTCGCTACAAGTCTAGCTTTATAAGTATGCACCTTACCATCCATGTCAGTTTTCCTTTTGAAAACCCACTTGCATCCTATGGTTTTTACACCTTCGGGCACATCAATCATGTTCCAAACTTGATTGTCATACATGGACTTAATTTCAGATTCCATGGCTCTAAGCCATTTATCTGAATCAGGAGCGGACATCGCTTCTTGGTAGGAAGTAGGTTCGTCATCAACTATGACTTCCACTTCATTGCTATCCGTCATGAGAAATCCATATCTCTCAGGTTCGGATCGCACCCTACCAGTTCTGCGAGGAACTTGAGTATTCTGAATAGGTTCCACAACTCCTTGTGAAACTTGTTCAGATCCAACATTTTGTTCCATGTTATTTTTGGGTTCTCGAACCTCTTCGAGCTAATTTTACTCCCACTAATTCCTTTGGAGAGAAACTCTTTCTCTAGAAAGGTACCATGATGGGCAACAAACACTTTGTTTTCCGTGCGGTTGTAAAAGTAATAACCCTTAGTTTCCTTAGGGTAGCCAACGAAAATACATTTATCGGATCTTGGTGCAAGTTTGTCAGAGATTAATCTCTTAACATAAGCCTCACAACCCCAAATATTCATGAAAGACAAACTAGGTTTTCTTCCAGTCCACATCTCATATGGAGTCTTTGGAACAGATTTGGTTGGAACATTATGTAAGAGAAGCAGTTTCTAGTGCATGTCCCCTAAAGGTTAAAGGAAGATCAACTTGACTCATCATGGAGCGGACCATATCAAATAAAGTCCTATTTCTCAGCTCAGACACACCATTCCATTGTGGTGTTCCAGGTGGAGTTAATTGTGAAATAATTCCACAATCTTTAAGATGATTGTCAAATTCTTGGCTTAAATATTCTCCACCTCGATCAGATCGAAGCGCCTTAATAGTTTTACCAAGTTGATTTTGTACTTCATTTTGAAATATTCTAAATATCTCAAAAGATTCACTTTTATGTTTCATTAAGTAGACATAGCCATATCTACTAAAATCATCAGTAAAAGTTATGAAGTATTGATATCCGCCCCTAGCACTGCCGCTCATTGGTCCACACACATCAGTATGTATGAGTCTCAATAAGTCACTAGCCCTTTCAATACTCTTAGTAAAAGGTACCTTAGTCATTTTTCCAAGTAAACAAGACTCACAAGTTTCATATGATTCAAAATCATGTGAATCTAAAAGTCCGTCCCCATGGATTTTGAGATACGCTTCTCATTAATATGACCAAGACGGCAATGCCACAAATAAGTATGATTTACATCATAAGGTTTGGATTTCTTATTTACATTATAAATATTCTCATTATTTCCATTCTCAACATCAAGAACATAAAGGCCATTAAATGAACATGCAGTACAATAAAGCATATCATTTAAATAAATAGAAAACTTTTTATTTTTAATAAGAAAACTATAACCTTCATTATCCAAACAAGAAACTGAAATAATATTTCTACTCAAATCCGGAACGTAATAACAATTGTTCAAAACAAGAATTAATCCGCTAGGTAAAATGACGTCATATGTTCCTACGGCTAATGCAGCAACTCTTGCTCCATTCCCCACGCGTAGGTCCACTTCGTCATCTTTGAGTAGCCTCCTATTCCTTAGTGCCTGCACATTTAAACAAATGTGAGATACACATCTGGTATCTAATATCCAGGAACTAGAAGTAGAAAGTATAATATCTATAACATAGATACCTGAAGTAAACGTAGTCCCACTGCTCTTCTTCTACTTCTTTAACTCTTCCTTGTAAACCTTGCAATTTCTTTTCCAATGACCAATATCATTGCAGTGGAAACAGATTGCATCTTTTTGGGAAGTAGGTTTAACCACATTAGCATTGGCAACAATTGCCTTGCCAATCTTGGGTTTGACAACTTTTGTCATAACCCCTTTGCCTTTGCCTTTAGAGCCTTTTCCTCCTTTTGTCACTACGAGTACAGGAGCGACTTCCTTATCGATTTTCTTTTCCGCTGTCTTTAGCATCTCATGAAACTCAGACAGGGACTTATCCATCCCATGCATATTAAAATTCATGACGAACTGATTATAGCTTTTGGGCAATAAATTAAGAATAAAATCAGTGGCCAACTCAACATCAATGGGATGGCCAAGCCTCTCTAGATGCTCAAAATGAGCCTTCATCTTCAAAACATGAGGGCCCACAGACTGCCCTTCGCTCATCTTGCATGAGACTAAGGCAACTATAGTGTCGAACCTTTCTTGCCTTGCTTGTTCTTGAAACATATCTTTCAACGAAGGAGCAAGGTCAAATGCCTCCAAGTGTTCAAGAGTATTCTGAAGCTCTGGACACATGGCCGCAAGCATATGACAACCCACCTCACGAGAATCACTTCTGTGTTTCTTGTAGGCGTTTCTCTCATCCTTGGGTGAATTAGAAGCAGGTTCCTCTTCAGGAACGGGCTCATCAAGAATATAGATCTTGTCCTCATGCTTTAGAACAATTCTAAGGCTACGGATCCAATCCGTGTAGTTAGCTCCATTTTCTTGAAGTTTTTCCTTCTCAAGGATAGATCGCAATGATAAAGAACCAGTACTTTAAGCCATTATCTACAATTATGCAAACATATAATTAAATATAAGTACCAACTTAATTAAAGATATTATAAGTATTTCACAAATACTCCCACTAAATTATATAACCTTCAAATACATCTAATGTATCATATAATTAAAATGGGCTAAGATCCATATTTCACTTAACTTTGAGTCGGCTAGGGCATGACTGCTCAAAATAAGTTATTTAGGTAGACAACTCCTTGTTAATCATATCATATATGACTCTTAGATCTTTTATGAGATTTCAGACATCATATGTCTAAACATGTTTTAATCTCATCTGTGCTTTAGGCCCAAAATTGTTTTGATAGCCTAATTAAGTTAAACCATTTTAAACGTATAGGAATCACTGTTTCCTCATCTTGCTTGTAGATGAATAGAATTAATGTGCCTACGCTAGGGCGTAACCCACATAAAACTACCCATGTACTCACAAGTGTTTTTATCATGGATTGGCACATAACTTAAATTTTAAGAACTTTGTCAATATATGTATCTTGACTTAAACCAATCAATTTCTTGGATCTATCTTATGCCAAGGATATAAGCGGCTTCTCCCATTTCTTTCATTGAGAAACACTTTCCTAACCAAGTCTTTACAGACTGCAGTGCAGGAATGTCATTTCCTATGAGCAATATGTCATCAACATATAGCACAAGAAATAATACTATGCTCCCACTAATCTTCTTGTATACACAAGGTTCATCTTCGTTCTTGATGAAGCCAAACTCTTTGACCGATTCATCAAATCGAAGATTCCAACTCCTAGAGGCTTGCTTCAATCCATAAATGGATCTTTGCAATTTGCATACTTTGTTAGAATTTTCTGGACTTACAAAACCTTCAGGTTGTGTCATATAAACATCCTCAAGTAAATTCCTTTTAAGGAACGCTGTTTTGACATCCATTTGCCATATCTCATAGTCAAAATATGCGGATATGGTAAGCAAAATTCTTATAGACTTGATCATTGATACGAGCGAAAAGGTTTCATCATAGTCAATACCATGAATCTGCCTATAGCTTTTTACTTCAAGTCTAGCTCTATAAGTATGCACCTTTCCATCCATGTCAGTTTTCTCTTTGAAAACTCACTTGCACCCTATGGTTTTTACACCTTCGGGTCCATCTATCAAGTTCCAAACTTGATTATCATACATGGACTTAATTTCAGATTCCATGGCTCTAAGCTACTTGTCTGAATTAGGAGCGGACATCGCTTCTTGATAGGAAGTAGGTTCGTCATCTACTATGACTTCCACTTCATTTCTATCCGTCATGAGAAATCCATATCTCTCAGGTTCAGATCGCACCCTACCAATTCTGCGAGGAACTTGAGTATTATGAATAGGTTCCACAACTCCTTGGGAAGCTTGTTCAGATCCAATTATCGGTTCCATGTTTTCTATGGGTTCTTGAACCTCTTCAAGACTAATTTTACTCCTACAAGTTCTTTTAGAAAGAAACTCTTTCTCTAGAAAAGCACCATCTCGAGCAACAAACACCTTGTTGTTCGCGCGGTTGTAAAAGTAATATCCTGTAGTTTCCTTAGGATATCCCACGAAAATATATTTATCAGACTTATGTGCGAGTTTGTCAGAGATTAGTCTCTTGACATATGCCTCACAACCCCAAATCTTCATAATAGAAAGATTATGCTTCTTTCCTTTCCACATCTCATATGTTGTCTTTGGAACAAATTTTGTTAGAACATTATATAGTGTAAGAGCAGCAGTTTCTAGTCATGTCCCCAAAAGGATAAAGGAATATCAACTTGACTCATCATGGAGCGGACCATATCCAATAAAGTCCTATTTCTATGCTCCGACACACCATTCCATTGTGGTGTTCCAGGTGGAGTTAATTGTGAAACAATTCCACAATCTTTAAGATGATTGTCAAATTCTTGGCTTAAATATTCTCCACCACGATCAGATCGAAGTGCTTTAATAGTTTTGCCAAGTTGATTCTGTACTTCATTTTAAAATATTCTAAATATCTCAAAAGATTCACTTTTATGTTTCATTAAGTAGACATAGCCATATCTACTAAAATCATCAGTGAATGTTATAAAGTATTGATATCCTCCCCTAGCACTGCTGCTCATTGGTCCACACACATCAGTATGTATGAGTCCCAATAAGTCACTAGCCCTTTCACTACTCTTAGTGAAAGGTGTCTTTGTCATCTTTCCATGTAAACAAGATTCACAAGTTTCATATGATTCAAAATCATGTGAATCTAAAAGTTTGTCCATATGGAGTTTTGAGATACGCTTCTCATTAATATGACCAAGACGGCAATACCACAAATAAGTGTGATTTGCATCATTAGGTTTGGATTTCTTATTTACATTATAAATATTCTCATTATTTCTATTCTCAACATCAACGACATAAAGGCCATTAAATGAACATGCAGTACAATAAAGCATATCATTTAAATAAATAGAAAACTTCTTATTTTTAATAAGAAAACTATAACCTTCATTATCCATACAAGAAACTGAAATAATACTTCTACTCAAATCCGGAATGTAATAACAATTGTTTAAAACAAGAATTAATCTGCTAGGTAAAATGACATCATAGGTTCCTACGGCTAATGCAGCAACTCTTGCTCCATTCCCCACGCGCAGGTCCACCTCGCCATCTTTGAGTAGCCTCATATTCCTTAGTGCCTGCACATTCAAAGAAATGTGAGATCCACATCCGGTATCTAATACCCAGGAACTAGAAGTAGAAAAGAGAATATCTATAATATAGATACCTGAAGTAGAAGCAGTCTTACTGCTCTTCTTCTTCTTCTTCTTCTTCTTCTTCTTCTTCTTCTTCTTCTTCTTCTTCAATTCTTCCTTGTAAACCTTGCAATTGCATTTCCAATGAACAATCTCATTGCAGTGGAAACAAATTGCATCATTTTGGGAAGCAGGTTTAGCCATAGTAGCATTGGCAATAGTTGCCTTGCTTATCTTGGGATTGACAACCTTTGCCTTACCCTTTCCATTGGCTTTAGAGCCCTTTCCTTCTTTTGACACCACAAGCACAGGAGCAGCTTCTTTAATGATTTTCTTTTCCGCTGTCTTTAGCATCTCATGCAACTCAGATAGGGTCTTATCCATACCATGCATGTTAATGTACATGACGAACTGATTATAACTTTTAGGTAATGAATTAAGAATAATATCAGTGGCCAACTCATCAGAGATGGGATGTCCAAGCCTCTCTAGATGCTCAAAGTGGGCCTTCATCTTCAAAACATGAGGATCCACTGCGTGTCCTTCACTCATCTTGCATGAGATCAGAGCAGCAATAGTGTCGAACATTTCTTGCTTTGCTTGTTCTTGAAACATATATTTCAATTCAATGCCTAACTCATAGGCCTCCAAGTGTTCAAGAGTCTTCTAAAGCTCAGAACACATGGCAGCAAGCATGAGACAACCCACCTCACGAGAATCACTTGTGTGCTTTTTGTAGGCGTTTCTCTCATCCTTAGGAGCAGTGGCAGTTCCTCTTCAGGAACGGGTTCATCAAGAATGTATAGCTTATCTTCATGCTTTAGAACAATTCTAAGGCATCGGATCCAATCCATGAAGTTAGAACCATTCTCTTTAAGCTTTTCCTTCTCAAGGATTGATCGCAATGATAAAGAACTTGTATTTTGAGCCATTATCTACAATTATGCAAACATGTAATCACATATAAGTACCAACTAAATTAAGATATTATAAATATTAGTATTTCATAAACACTCCCACTAAATTATACAACCTTCATATACATCTAATGTATAATATAATTTAAATGGGCTAAGATCTATATTTTATTTAATTTTACGTCCGCGAGGGCAGGAAGCATAAAATTAAACTATTTTAGGTAGATAACTCCTTATCAATCATATATCATATATGACTCTTAGGTATTTTATGAGATTATTTCAAGACATCTTATGTCATGCATGTTTTAATCTCATCTGTGCCTTAGGCCCAAAACTCTTTTGATAGCCTAATTAAGTCAACCCACTTTAAAACGCATAGGAATGACTCTTTCACTCATCTTATTCATACATGGATAAAATCAATGCACCTCGCGAGGGTTAGAGCGCGCATGAAAGTACCCATGTAATCCCTGTTAAAGATAAATAGTATTCTCGTTTATTTACAATTGTTTATTTGTTTCCTATATTAGTTAGGACTTAATTATAGGTAGGATTCTTTACTTGCTCATCAAGCTAGCTCTTGTATATATACTCATTCATTGTGTCAATAATAAGTGAGATGCCTTTTACATAATTATTACTCTTATATGGTATCAGCTTGGACGATCCTACCCTCGTCTAGTTGATCCGGCCAAGCAGCCTTCCCAACCCTAATTCTCATCCATGGCCGCCGACATCTCCACCATCCCCAACCCCGATGAACCCGATCACCCCCTTATCATAGTCTCTCTAATACACATTCTCAAACTCACCACCACCAGTTACATTGCTTGGAAAATCCAAGTCGAAGCCACCCTCATTGGCTACAATTTATCCAAATACATAGATGGCTCCCACCCCACCCCACCCGAAGATATCACCACCACAATTGAAGCCAAGCCCGCCACTGACACCTCCCACGCCGTGGCTGCTCAAACCCTCACCATGTCTAACCCAGCGTACAAAACATGGTACCGTCAAGACAAACTCATTCTCAGTGCACTAATCGGCACCCTATCCCCTGATCTTGTACCTCTGATCTCTCAATGCCCTACCACACTCAATGCGTGGAATACCTTAGCAAAAACCTTTGCCAATCCCTCCCGAGGTCATCTCAAACAAATCAAAGATCACCTCCGAACCATCACCAAGGGCACCCGTACCATCTCTAAATATATGCGCGACATGAAGACCTGTGCTGACCAACTCTCATCCCTAGGCCGCCCACTTGGTACCGACTATCTCATCGACAGAATCCTTGATCAAATCAATGACCCTGACTACGACACTGTCGTTCAAGCTGTTCAAAACAGAGAAACCCCCATCACGTTTGATGAACTGCACGAAAAATTCATCATTCGTGAGCTATCCCTCAAACAAAAGAACCGCCCCACTCAACCCTTCCCAGCCTCTGTCAACTACACCGCCAAACCGCCCACTCACAATAATTCCCCTCGCCCTCCATCTCCCGCCAACCGCACCACCACTAACAACAACCGACAACCCTACCGCGGCATTTGCCAATGGTGCCGACAGCCTGGCCACTTCCTCTCCCAATGTCAGGCATTCCGAACCCAATGTCCCAATGTTTCAGTTCCTACCCCTCCCCGCCCCAATAACAACCGCAATACCAACGCTAACCCACCCACCTACCGTAACAACAACAACAACTACACCAATAACCGTCCCAATCCCTCCATACATGCTGCCTCCACCTCTAGTCCTCCCCCTCCTTCTTGGTTGTTTGACAGTGGTGCCACACATCATGCCACTAATGACCTAGCAAATATTTCTCTTCATTCTCCCTACAACGGCACTGATGAACTATTCATTGGTGATGGCTCCGGACTCCATATCTCAAACACTGGTTCTACTTCCTTACTCTCTCCTCACACTTCATTTCAATTAAATCATGTTCTTCATGTCCCTTCCCTCTCCCACAATATTATTTCCATCTCTAAATTTTGCCTTGATAATCATGCATCTGTCACATTCTCATCCAACTCATTTTATGTGAAGGACAACCAAACTGGAACCATACTCCTCTAGGGTCAACCTAACTGTTCCCTTCTATGAATGGCATCCGACTCTCTCCACTGTTCACTCTGCGTCAGTCTCCTCTACCACAAATTGGCATCACCGCCTAGGGCATCCTTCGTACTCTATCCTACGTCATCTTAGTAATAGTTTCAAGTTATCAATTCCAACTATTAAAGACTTTCATTGTAATTCATGTGCTTGTAATAAAAGCCACAAACTTCCATTCTATGATAATAAAATTTAGTCCTTTGGTCCTCTTGATATTTTTTTATAGTGATGTATGGACTTCTCCCCTTCTCTCCCCTGATGGCTTTAAATACTACATCATTTTTGTTGACCACCACTCCAAATACATCTGTTTCTACCCATTAAAACACAAAAATGATGCCCTCACGGTATTCTCTCACTTCAAACCACTTGTGGAAAAATACTTTGCTCGCACAATCAAAACCATCTATAGTGACAATTGGGGGGGGGAGTATCTCGGTCTCCGTCCACTTCTTACGTCCCATGGCATCCAACATCTCACCTCTCCACCACACACTCCCGAACATAATGGTTATTCCGAGCGCCGTCATCAACACATTGTTGAGACTGGCTTGTCTCTCCTATCCCACTCCTCTATGCCTCGCAAATACTGGCCTCTGGCCTTCGCCACTGCCTGCTACCTCATCAACAGAATGCCCACACCCACCCTCAACCTCCAATCTCCCTACTCCATACTTCACAAACAACCCCCCAACTACCTCAAACTTCGCAGCTTCGGCTGTCTTTGCTACCCCTGGCTTCGACCATACACCACCCACAAACTCGACCCCAAATCGGTTCCTTGTGTGTTTTGTGGGTTACTCCCCAACTCAAAGTGCATATCACTGCCTTGATCTATCCACACACAAACATTACACTTCCCGCCATGTCAAATTTGTGGAATCCCAGTTTCCCTTCTCCACCCTATCCTCCATCTCGTCTCCAACCTTCTCCTCCTCTGACTGGTGTCCCCCTTCCACTCCCCAAACTGCCCTTCCACACTCCGCCACTCCTCCAACCGCCACTCCTCAAACCGAACCTCCTCAACCCGCACCAATGCAAACCTCCCACCCTCAAACCGCACAAAATCAAACCGAACCACCTCAAACTGCCCCAACTCAAACCGTATCCCCACAAACCGGACCTTCTCAAACCGCACATCCTCAAACCGCACCTCCTCAAACCGCAGCCCCTCAAACCGCACCTACTCAAACCGCAGCCCCTCAAACCGCACCTACTCAAACCGCACCTACTGCTCCTCCAGCCGTACCTCACCCGGCATTGACTACTCCGAGACCTTCAGTCCGGTTGTCAAACTCGCCACGGTCCGCACCGTTCTCACCCTTGCCACTGTTTATGGCTGGCCGCTCCGCCAAGTTGATATTAACAATGCCTTCTTACAAGGCACTCTATCAGAAGATGTTTACATGGTATAACCCCCTGGATTTGCCCATCCCTCCACCCCATCCTATGTGTGTAAATTACGCAAATCTATTTATGGATTGAAACAAAACTTAAATTTTAAAGAAGGTTCATACATATAAAGTTAATCAATTAACCGAATTAATTTTATGTGACATTAGCCGCGCTAGTCATAGGATTAAAGTCTGAAACTTTTGAGATTACGCCAATATTAAACTCCTTTAAGATTTTGATCTCAATGTCTGGACTTTTGAACTTAGATCTGTTTTGGGAAACAAGGTTTCCAAAATCGGCCATCTAAAACGGATCAAAATCAGTATTGTCCAAACCATCCGCAGAGCATCTTAAAATTGAGAGCACAAACCGTATGGTCGAAACTAAGCCAAAAGGCATCCACATTCCCGTACTAGGATCAAGAAACCAAGCAACTTCTCTATACGGTCGAAACTAAGCCAAAAGGCATCCACATTCCCGTATAGATTGGCTACGTGTCTCAAGATCTTTCATTGTCTCTTAATCTCACAGATTACAGCAGTTCTAAACTCTTTAGAACTCTGATTTCTGCAGTTATTCTGAATTTTTTGCCGAAAACTGTTTCAAGAAACACGGTTTTGAAAACCAGCCGTCTAAAACCAGTTTCTGTTTCCAGATTCGAATTCTGTAAACAATTTACAGAACAATCTGGACACCAGAAGACATAGCAACATTCTGGAAAAACATACAGGCGCCGTACGGCTTGGAACCAGGCGTGCGCCGGCAATTCCACTGTACGGATGCCATGATCAGTTTCTCCAGATTCTAGTTTTCAAAAATTCGATCAATTCAATATCGTATTTATACATAATCAGATTACAGAAATACGAAAAATACAGAATGCAAATTTTAACCCATTTAATTCATATAAACAATAACCAATTTATTCCTCATACAAATTAAATCAATATTATAAACAATTATAATCCAATTATAACATGATAATCTAAGCATGCGATCATACATATCAATCGAATTAAATTTACAACCATATCAAGTAGCATGTATATTTTATATCTCATATAAAAACCATCACACTTGATCATGATCATACCAATTAAATAATCGCATTAAATAATTATATCATGACAATATTAGAATTATTGATCATCAACGGGGCTCTGATACCACTGTTGGGTTTCGTGCAATCATGCGCAGCGGAAGAAAGACATGAATAAAACCCAATAGCCTAGATCCGTGATAAACAACAATTCATAATATGAAGATGAAAGAAACTAACCCTTGTAGATCGTTATGTAAAACTTGGATTAAGCGTTAAGAGAAACGCCCTCTACCGGTGATCCACACAACGAACAGATTTCAAGAACGCTTTCTTGAACTTGACTGCTAGGACTTCAGATTGATCAACGATGTTGAAGAACGCTTCTTCAAAGCTCCTAATTGTTATTGTGATTTGATGATCGGGAATTATCAAACACAATGAACCAAGAATATAATGTGTATTTTCTTTCTCAGAGAAAGAGTTTGGAATTGATCAAATCAATAGTATAGGAACAATTCCCGTCAGTCCACATTATATATAAGGGGTGTCCAAAACCCTTTAGGACTTAGGTCTTCTTGATCAAATCAATAGTACGGCTCCTTGGTAGCCGTATGGCTCCAAGCCAGCCGTACATATGGCATCCCCTGTTTCCTCATTTTTCGCTCCTTTTAATTATACGTTCTGCGTGTGTGACCCAATAGGATTATACTAAGTTCGCAATGAGTCCGAACCAGTCAAACCTCGTAAGTCATAAGCGGACTCTAGCAAGCCATTATGACTACCCAATTAGTATAACTTTGAAATCCAAAGTTTCCTAAATAGAACATAACACAATCTCTTTGTTAGACGATGAGCCATGGTCAATGGTCAACTTACATTGTTCAATGCTTTCTCGATCCCGAATGTATTGATAATTCAAATGAAATTGATCTAATCAATGCGCTTGAGAATGGCCATACATTTCATCAATACCATTCATCGAGTGGCCAAAGCATGACATCTCTCTTGATGAGGAACAAATCCCATCTTGACTTATTACTCTTCCCTACATGATTCCGATTACGCCAATCATATTCTTTATAGCTATCCGGTTAGGGATCACGTTTGAATATGTCAAACGTAATGTTCATTATGTGGAAGACTGTAATAACCTCAGGTCTAGAGATTCCAGTGATATAACTATATGAGACTTAATTATGACATTGTGACCATGACATAAATCTCATAGGGGTCAGTCCAGTATTTGTTCTCCAACAAATACCCATAAGTCTAATTGTATCTCATAAACCATAATCATCATATGATTATCTATTAAACTTATACAAATAATTAATCATAATTATCAGGGACGGGGACTATTATAATAAACATACAAAATAATCAAACATTCAATATATTTATAAATAATAACATTAATTATTCAAACAACATGCCTAGGTCATAACACCAACAAATACGTCCATGGATTTTTGGATAGGCCTGTGGTAAGCTTAGTGGACCCAAGATATTTGTATTTATTGGCCAGTGTGTGGTACTTATGTAAGGGGTCGGGCCTACAGGCTCGATTCATAACAAATGGTATCAGAGCGGGTCCCGGCCGGAACTGTGGAGCCAAGTGTTGTGCGAAACAAAGTGTACACCGCTGAGACGGTGGGAGTCACCTCTTGAATCTGACACTGCCCGGGGTTCCGATCCAAGTGGGTCTTGCCAGGGACGGCAAGGATCCAAGGTGGGGAGATTGTGATATCCCACATCAGTGGGATATACAAACTCGAAGTGATATTTAAAATACGAAAAATTACCAATGAATACCTATACCTCCATGGATTTTCGGGTAGGCCTGTGGTAAGCCAAGTGGACCCAAGATATTTCTTTTCATTGGCCAGTGTATGGTACTTATGTAATGGATCGGGCCTTCGGGCTCGAGTGGTTACACATGTTTTTCCCTATAGTTCGCATACAACGTGTTTTTAAAATGGCGCGGTGGCATTTTTGTAATTAACGAGAAGTTGTTTAGCGCTGATCGTAAATGCTAGTGACACTTTTAAACACTACCACTGGCACTTAAGAAAAGTGCCAGATTCATATAGATAAACGTCAGTTTGAAATCATTGACTTTTATAATATTAACACTGGTGCCAGTATTTACGAAAATGTCACCACTTGTTTCTAAGAATAAGGGTCAGCGTCTTTGAAAAATACGTTTTACCTTTCCTTAAGGTAAAACACGTTTTTCAAAAGACCTACATTCTTATAATTGTGGTGTTTCACTTAAAGAGTTCACTTTTAGTTATTAAAATATAAATTTCTCACTATTTTCTAGTAAAATTAACTTCCATGTTAAAAATTACTTCCTCGTTTCACCTCAAATGGTAATCACTCTCTCAGTATTTAGTTGAAAAACAATGGGAGAGAAAAAAAAGAAGAAGTAGCTACACTTTTACCTCATATGGCAATCACTCTCTCAAAATTTTTGTGTGTAGTAGGGCGCAATATATTGTTGGAAAAGTGTGTTGTGTGTGAAGGAAATTGTGTATATTTCCTTGTCAGAATCGTTTGTCGTTGGACAAAAATTATTGTGGGTTCATGTTATATTTCGTGAGAATATGAAAATTGTAAGTGCAGAATGTGGTGATACCACAAGTGCTGACCACACTGTCCAAGTGATACCGTCGGGCAGTCTGCATATATTTGTATATTTGCTTCATAAATAATTGCTGGACTAATGACTAATATTATTGCAAGGTTTATTGTTTATGTTGGTCCATTTTCAGGTATAACCTATGCTAGAATAATGCAAAGAAGTTTAAAAAGAAGTTATGGATAAAATGTGATTTTATCCACAAGCTTTGGAGATTTTCTACACAACTAACACATGGGTATTTGACCCATTCAAAGGCTGATTATTTGAAGGAGAAATGTACAAGGCACATGAGCAAGGAGGTACAACACGGCAAAGCATTAACTTGGGCACAAAGAAAGTTTGTTCCTACAAAATAGGAAATGTGGAGATAATGCCCCCCAAGGCTCGGCCACTACTCCCACTCTCTCCCCACGTTTGTGCATCCTCTCCAAGCCATTATTGGAGTATTCCCCAAGTCCAAGAAGCACTATAAATAGCAAGAGGAGGTGAAGATGAAAATACGGCAAACACAACACTTGAAGCAAGAACACACACTCCTCACAAGAAAGTCTTACACATTCCTTAGTTCCTTATAAATTCCCAAACATATTTATATTCTTGTATCGAGTATTATAAGTGTCTTGGCTAGGTTAGGATTCTGTGTATTAGACTTAGTCGTTCCACAAAGCTTTCATTGTAATAGCATTAGGGAACTCTCGGCCTTGTACTTAACTTCATATTATTTAGTAAAGGTCTCGCCTTTTGAGGCATCCCTCAAGATATATAATTTATATATCTTGAGAAAAATAATTCTTGTGTTGATTTTCCGCTGCAAACTCTTTTCAGAAACTGTTTTCTGTTCGTGTGTGTTAAGTGTTGCCAGAAGTGATATCGTTGCAGTGACAACACTTGTGATATCACTTCCTTTCTGACTTAAGCCTTGACCCTGCTTTTTCAATTGGCACCAGAGGTGGTTACTTGATATACTAAGTACCTCGGTCCAGTGTGTCATGGCTTATGATCCTGCAAATCCTAATCAAAAAAGACTCCCTATTCTTGATGGTTATAATTATGCCTATTGGAAGATCCGCCTTCGTTCGTATATCAAATCAATTGATATCCGGGCATGGCGATCTATTGTGAATGGTTATTATGTTCCATTGTTGCCGCCGGATGAGGATGGTGACGTTCAAGTCAAGCCTGAATCCGAGTGGACAAATGAGGAAAACGCCCTAGCTGGTTTTAATGAAAAGGCACTTAATGCCATTTATGAGTGGGTTGATATGCATATTTTTAAACTCATTCAAAATACTCCCACTGCTAAGGAGGCATGGGATACTTTACAAAGATTTTGTGAAGGGGATGATAGTGTGCGTGAAACTAAGATTAGGAGGCTCACTAGTCAATTTGAAAGATTGAGGATGAGTGAAAATGAAGATATCTCTTCATATTTTGAAAAAAATTTGATATTGCTAATGAATGTCAAGTTTTGGGTGAACCTTTTACAAATAAACAACTTGTTTCAAAAGCAATTAGAACTCTTCATGAGCGCTTCAATATTAAAGTGTCATCTATTGAAGAGGCTCACAATCTTGCAACCATGGATATTAATACTTTGATGAGCATTTTGCAAAATTTTGAACTAAATCTCGCTGATCAAAGTGATGCTATTAAAGGCAAAAATGTTGCTTTAAAAACTCTTCCTTCGTCTTGTGTAAAAGATGAGGAAGATGAGGTTTTTGATGAAATGGATGAAAATACTAGTGTTGCTTTACTTGCTAGGAAATATAACTCTATGTTAAGAAAATTCAACAAAGAAAATGTGCAGGTAAAAGCAAAGGAACAATAAACCAAGGTGTATGATTCGATGCCAAGGATGACACTCCCAACCACTCAGAAGGCGAATCCAATCCGAAGGGCGTCCTCGGATCAGTCGAGCTCCAATCCCAATTACCTCAACTTCATTCAATGTCATACTTGTTCAGGATGGGGTCATTATTGGTTTTGGTGCCCTAGGCACGTTTGTTAAACGTTGTATAAGTTATCATTTTATTCATGATAATAAAGAGATAATAGATTATTATTATGGCTCATGTTTGCTTATAATAATCTCCGTCC
This sequence comes from Campanula takesimana, assembly GCA_026119855.1. Taxonomy (NCBI): domain Eukaryota; kingdom Viridiplantae; phylum Streptophyta; class Magnoliopsida; order Asterales; family Campanulaceae; genus Campanula; species Campanula takesimana. Next base: position 60,655 of record JAOWBW010000941.1, read on the forward strand.
CTAGAGCTTCTTAAGCACTAGTATAAAGGCTAAATGATCATGGGATGATCATGTTAGATTTATGGGTACTTGTTTGGAACAAGGTACTGGACATGACCCGCGGTATGAGATTTATGTCATGGTCGATGTCATATATAAATCTCTTATTAGTTATGTCATTTGAATCCTTAGACATGAAGTTATTATAGTCTTCCACTTGATGAACATTATGTTTGACATATTCAAACGCTGCCTTAACACGGTAGTTATAAAGGGTATGATTGGCATGATTGGATTCACGTAGGGAAGAATAATAAGCCAAATGGATTTGTCCCTCTTCGGAGAGATGTCAAGCTTGGGCCCCTCGAAGGAATGATGTTGGTGAAATGTTTGGCCAAACTCAAATGGATTGATTGGATCAATGTCATTTGGATTATCAACATATTCGGGATCGAGAAAAGTATTGAACAATACAAGTTGACTTGTTGACCATGACTTGTGTTCAATGACATCGTGGACAAAGGGATTATGACATGTTCTAAAAGGAATGCGAACTTGTATCTAGTTATACTATTTGGGTAGGTATGACGGTTTGCTAGAACCTAATCATATCTTATGGTTTCATGTTTGAACCCATTGCCAACTTAGTATAATCCTAGAGGGTCACACACAATAGAACGAATCTTTAAAAGGGACTATATTGGAATTTTGGAAATTCTGGACATTCTGAAGAGTGGGCGACCGCACAGTATTGACTGGGCGGCCGCACACTTAGGACAGTTTTGTACCAGTTTTGCTTCAGATAGTTGTGCGACCGCACAGATGATTTTGGGCGGCCGCACAGTGCTGTCGGGTGGCAGATTCCTAATTTGATTTGGAAACGAATTTTGGAAGGATTTTGACACAAGTTTCCTATTTGGAATAGGTCATACTTGTGTATAAAAGACCAAATTCGGCCAGCACTCTAGGCTAATGATTTTGTGAGTCTCAAAGAGTTTGAGAGAGGGTTTATTTTGTTCTAAGAAATCCTAGATTGAAGAACAAAATTATACACAAAGAAAATTCCATATAGTTCTTACAATTGTGAAAGTGTGTTTCATAATTTGGTCTAGCAACCAAGATCAAGTGTTCTTGATATTCGTTCGTGGTGTGGATACCGCTAGAGGGTGAAACTTATCATCTTCATAGTTCGTGATTCTTGGTTTGTTCGTGATCAAGATTTCAAGCCTCCATCGAATTCAAGGTTGCAAAATCAAAGGCATCAAGGGTTAGTATTCTAGTATTCATTATGTTGTATAATCATATGAATGGATCTATGGGATTTAGGTTTCATTAAATTTTAAATGCTTAATTCCGCTGCGCATGTGACTACGAAACCCAACAGTGGTATTAGAGCCCCGTTCATGTTGATTATTTCAATACATAATCATGTTGTGTGTATATATAAATTGTTTATGTGCCTAGCATGATTTGAATATTGGGATTATGATGTTTATGTGTTTTGTGATTTTATGTGGTTTATTGTTTTAGAAACTTTAATCGCACTATTCAATCGCAATAAAAATTATGGTGGATTTAAAATTGTTTGGATTATCAATTTTTGATTGGATCAAAGTTTTGATATTCTAGGGATTCAAGAATAAATTGTTTATTCAAGGTTTTGATGATCATGGTGATTGGATCACCAAGAACACCAAATCCTAATTGAATCGGGAAAAACAATTTTGAGATAAATTTTGAAACTTTAAAAATTTGGATTTTTCGCAAGGGGTCCGACCGGACCCAAGCCTTGACCCGGCCGGACCTAGGGTTTGGCGCGGGGTAGGGTTTGGGTTTTGGGTGTGGATCTTGGGTTTAAATCTCCTATTTGTTTTAGTCTTGTGATTCTAAGATTAGTTCAAGGTTTGGATGGCTAATCTACGTTCATCGAGATTGTGTTTCCCAAACTTGATCGCAATCAAGGTTTCAAAGATAAAACGAAATTAGAATTATGAAGAGTTCATAATTGCTAAAATTGAGAAACAAAGTTCTTGATTCAATGATTGGAGATCCATGTGGAATTGTGAATGCAATTGGCCTACGTTCATCGAGACCATCTATTGCTTAGTTTCGGCCACATGGACTACTTTCTTGGTTTCTTGAATAAGTGCGGAATTGTGGATGCCATATGGCTTAGTTCGGCCGCACTTCTTGTTGTCTTGATTTGGAGATGATGACCAAAGTTCAAATAATCTCATCCTCATAATAATAGAGAAACTAATGACACATAAATATTATGCTTAAATTAATGGAGATTAATTTAGTGGCTAAACTTGATGCGTAACATGTTTATCTTGTGTGCTCATAAATGTGTTGTATGCTATATGGTGATGAACCTTCAAGAAAGTTTTAAGTCCTTTTGCCATGCCATGATTAAAACACTTGTAAGTACACGGGTAATTTCATGTGGGCTCGCCAAAGCGAGGTGCATTGATTTTATCTTTGTATGAGCAAGATGAGTGAATAAGAGTTTCCTATGCGTTTAAAATGGTTGGACTTAATTAGGCGTCAAAACAGTTTTGGGCCTAAGGCAAAGATGAGATTAAACATGCTTTTAAAATTGGATCACTAAGAATTATATTAGATATGATTGACAAGAAATTGTCTACCTAATTAATTTGATTTTGAGCGATCCGCCAAAGCGGACTCAAGATTAAATTAAAGTTGGATCTTAGCCCAAATTTAAAAGAATCTCATAAAAGAATCTAAGAGTCATATGAGATATGATTGACAGGGTTGTCTACCTAATTAATTTGGTTTTGAGCGGTGCGCCAAAGCGTACTCAAGATTAAATTAAAGTTGGATCTTAGCCCATTTAAATTATATTATACATTGGATGTATAAGAAGGTTATATAATTTAGTGGGAGTATTTTTGGAAAATACATTATTTATCTCTTTAATGAGATTGGTACTTGTAAAATTTTGGAAATTTTGCATTGGTTGTAGATGACAACTAAAATCGTTGCGATTAATCCTTGATAAGGATAATGCTTCAAGAGAATGGTACAAACTTCATGGATTGGATCCTGAGCCTAAGAATCGTTCTAAGGCAAGAAGATGGGTTGTACATTCTTGATGGGCCTATTCCTAAAGAACCTAATGCCGGAGTAGACAATCACAAGAATCATGAGTATGATTCTAGGAATGTGAGTTGTCTCAAGCTCACGATTATGTTCTTAAAACTTCAACAAAGTTTGAAACTTTGGAAGCCTATTAGATAGGCGTGGAGTTGAGTTACATGTTTCAAAGAGCAATCTAGGCAAGAAAGGTATAAAACCATTATTGCATTCACTTCATGCAAAAGGAGTAAAAGGCAATAAGTGGAACCTCACATGCTTAAGATAAAGGCTACGTAGAGCATCTTGAGAAACTTGGTTGTCCAATTGGATTGGAGCAAGCCATGGATCTCATTCTTGATTCATTGTTTAAGTGTTATGATCACTTAGTGATGGACTATAACATGCTTAAAATGAATAAGAATTTCTTCGAGTTGCATTAACATGCTGAGAAACTGCGAAGATGAAGATATTGGAGAATGGTTCTCCAGAGCTCATGGTTCATAATGGAAAAGGGTCAAATGCCAAAAGAAAGGTAAGACAAGGGTTGTCAAAACCTAAAACTATAATTGATGCAATTTGGAAAAATGGCAATTGGATTGACCATTTAAAATTGTAGTCAAAAGGTAAGACAAGAGTTGTCAAACCTAAAGGAAATAATTATGGTTATAATAATAACTCTAAATTGATGCAATTTGGTAATGTGGCAATTGGATTGACCATTTTGAATTGTAGTCAAAATTTTGGGTGATCAATAAAAGGAATGGTAGTGGGACTACCACTCGGAATATTTATGTTATAAATTATTCTTTCTAAATTTAATTATTGGGTATTGGATACCAGAATAATTAGTAAGATGAAAGACTACTTATAGTAAAGTTTTATCTACAAGCAGTAATGATGCAATGGTTGCAACATTGTTCGTAGAACACTTGTAAAGTGACTTTACTGATGAAGTAGAAAACATTATTTTGCTATAAGATAATGAAGGATATTAATTTCTTATTTGGAATAAGAAAAGTGCTTTATTTATTATGATTTACTTCATTGTGTTATCATATAAATAAATCTTATATCCTAAATCTTGAAGAACAAAATAATAAAGACTATAACATAAATAATTAAAATTCTTTATGCATTATTGTTTTGATCAAATAAATGAGAAATGCATATCTAAAATTCCATGGGACGGAGTTTTAAGTCATATGACTTGGAATCACATGATTTATGCAAATCTTATTTACTTGGATCAAGACATCTTTTACTATGATTGGTTAAAAGGATAATGTCTTAATTGACCCAATACATTTCGATGTGTATGGTGCATTAAGAAGAAATGCTAAAAGAGAATTTTGGTTATACTTGGTAAAACTATTCAAAAATTATGATTGGATCATGATGATGAATAATTAAACCAAGAATTTGACAGTCATCATTAAAGTTGTGAAATGGTTTCACAAAATTAAATTCACTAAAAATATCATTCTAAATGATATGTCTGCGTGGAAGTATAAGAACCTTATTGGATACGGTTCGTTGGATGACAAAGTCAAAGTGATCTTCCATTATTTATTTTGGGGTTATGTATTTGAAACCGCTATGATTATACTAATCTGAATTCCAGCTTGAGAGGTTAAAAGATGAAAGAAAACTCGGTTTGCCTTTCGCAAAGATTTAAGATGGTGAGACCTTTTGGAAAGGAATTGTCTGGGACACACTCACATTTAAATCTAATAAATATATTTTCATGGGATATCCTAAGGAAACTTGAGGATAAAATTTTACTCATGAGAAACAAATTGTTTGTTGCTTATGATGATATTTTTCTAGATAAAAGGTTTATCTCTAAAAGAATCAGTGGGAGTAAAATGTACCTCGAATGGTTCGAGACCTAGAAAATACATTTTAACCTAAGATGGAAGTTGAACAAGTTTTCACAAGGAGTCGTGAAAAGTCTGTTCAAGATATACAAATACTTGCAATACATGATAGGATACAATCTATTAGTAGAAATATTGGATATTTCGAAATAGAAAGTATTGAGGTAAAGTTCATTTAGAATGAAGTATTTACCACCTATCAAAGATGCAGTATCAACTCCACATTTAGATTAATGGCTTGGAGTCATAAAATCTAAAAGGCAATCCATGTATAATAATCAAGTTTGGAACTTGATCATTCTAACCTAAGGTGTAAAAACCAAAGGAGATGAATGACTTTTCTTGGAGAAAAATGTTACATGGGTAGCAAGAAACTTATTAGAATTTTCATAGTCACATGTTCATATTCAGAATATGAAATTTGACAAAATGATGTCAAAACAAGCGTTCCTCAACGGGAACTCACTTAAGGATGTATTGGATACAACCTAAATGTTTTGATAGTCAAGAAAATTCTAAAAGATATGAAAGTTGCGAAGATTCATTGGATGGATTGAAGCAAGCTTTTGGGAGTTGGAATCTCCGTTTTGATAAGTCATAGAGCTTGGCTTGATCAAGAAAGAAGATGAATCTTGTATATACAAGAAGATTAGTGAGAGCATGGTGCTATTCCTTATCTAATATGTGGATGACATATTGCTCATTGAAAACGACATTCCTATACTTTAATCTGTAAAGACTTGGTTAAGAAAGTGTTTCGCAATGAAGAATATGGATGAAGCCGCATAAGTCATTGGCATTAAGATCTATAGAGATAGATCAAGGAAGCTAAATGGTTTAAAGCCAATGTACATACATTGACAAAGTCATAAGAAGATTCCGCAAGGAAAATTCTAAGAGAAGACATTTGTCAGTGTTACATGGAGTTTCTCTAAGCAAGACTCAATGTCGTAAAGACAAAAGATGAGCATGAGAAAATGAATGAGATACCATTTTGCTTCGGCAATTGGATCCATGATGCCATGATAAGTACTAAGCCGGATATATCTAATGCTTGGAGCATGACTAGTAGATATTAATCCGACAACCGGTGAGAGTCACTGGATGGCTGTGAAACAATTCTTAAAGCACTTTAGAAGGACTAAAGATTTGTTTTGATCTATGGAGGGATGGAAGATGATCTCGTCGTATATGGGTACACGGATGCATACTTCCAAACTGACAAAGATAATAGAAAAATCGCAATCGAGTTTTATTAACAATAGTGAAGCTGTAAGTTGGAATGGTTCCAAGCAGAGTACAGTCACTAATTCTACATACTAAAATCTAAGTATATTGCTGCATTGGATGCTGCAAAGGAACTTGTTTGGATTAAGAAGTTCATTGGTGAACTTAAGATGGTTCCTAGTATTGCTAATCCAATAGACCATATTAGTGATAATAGTGGTGCTATTGATCAAGCAAAGGAACCAAGAGCACATCCTAAATCCAAACACATACTTAGGCGTTTTCTTATCGTTCGAGAAATCGTTGATAAGGGAGACGTAAATATATGCAAAGTACCAAGTAATGATAACGTTGCGGACACGCTAACAAAGGAACTTCCACAAGCCAACGTGATGGTCATGTTGGGTCCATGGGTATTGGATACCTAGGGAATTGGGCCTAGGGCAAGTGGGAGATTGTTGGTTTTGGTGCCCTAGGCACGTTTGTTAAACGTTGTATAAGTTATCAGTTTATTCATGATAATAAAGAGATAATAGGATTATTATTATGGCTCATGTTTGCTTATAATAATCTCCGTCCCTAGAGCTTCTTAAGCACTAGTATAAAGGCTAAATGATCATGGGATGATCATGTTAGATTTATGGGTACTTGTTTGGAACAAGGTACTGGACATGACCCGCGGTATGAGATTTATGTCATGGTCGATGTCATATATAAATCTCATATTAGTTATGTCATTTGAATCCTTAGACATGAAGTTATTATAGTCTTCCACTTGATGAACATTATGTTTGACATATTCAAACGCTGCCTTAACACGGCAGTTATAAAGGGTATGATTGGCATGATTGGATTCACGTAGGGAAGAATAATAAGCCAAATGGATTTGTCCCTCTTCGGAGAGATGTCAAGCTTGGGCCCCTCGAAGGAATGATGTTGGTGAAATGTTTGGCCAAACTCAAATGGATTGATTGGATCAATGTCATTTGGATTATCAACATATTCGGGATCGAGAAAAGTATTGAACAATACAAGTTGACTTGTTGACCATGACTTGTGTTCAATGACATCGTGGACAAAGGGATTATGACATGTTCTAAAAGGAATGCGAACTTGTATCTAGTTATACTATTTGGGTAGGTATGACGGTTTGCTAGAACCTAATCATATCTTATGGTTTCATGTTTGAACCCATTGCCAACTTAGTATAATCCTAGAGGGTCACACACAATAGAACGAATCTTTAAAAGGGACTATATTGGAATTTTGGAAATTCTGGACATTCTGAAGAGTGGGCGACCGCACAGTATTGACTGGGCGGCCGCACACTTAGGACAGTTTTGTACCAGTTTTGCTTCAGATAGTTGTGCGACCGCACAGATGATTTTGGGCGGCCGCACAGTGCTGTCGGGTGGCAGATTCCTAATTTGATTTGGAAACGAATTTTGGAAGGATTTTGACACAAGTTTCATATTTGGAATAGGTCATACTTGTGTATAAAAGACCAAATTCGGCCAGCACTCTAGGCTAATGATTTTGTGAGTCTCAAAGAGTTTGAGAGAGGGTTTATTTTGTTCTAAGAAATCCTAGATTGAAGAACAAAATTATACACAAAGAAAATTCCATATAGTTCTTACAATTGTGAAAGTGTGTTTCATAATTTGGTCTAGCAACCAAGATCAAGTGTTCTTGATATTCGTTCGTGGTGTGGATACCGCTAGAGGGTGAAACTTATCATCTTCATAGTTCGTGATTCTTGGTTTGTTCGTGATCAAGATTTCAAGCCTCCATCGAATTCAAGGTTGCAAAATCAAAGGCATCAAGGGTTAGTATTCTAGTATTCATTATGTTGTATAATCATATGAATGGATCTATGGGCTTTGGGTTTCATTAAATTTTAAATGCTTAATTCCGCTGCGCATGTGACTACGAAACCCAACAGTCATTATGCCAATGAATGCGCAAATAATCTGAGGAAGTAGGGCAAGAGCTTGTGGGTGTCTCTCAGTGACAATGAAGAACAAGGAGTGGACCATGCTCAAGAACCAGACGAGACTACCATGTTTGTCACTGTTTGTGACTCGAACACAGAAAGTGCTATCCCAAGTGATAACCCAAGTGGGATAACACATGTGATAACACCCAGCAGGTATAATGATTTCAATTATGATAATGCTGTTTGTTTTGTGGGGTCTATTAACATGGATGCAGGAAGTTCCCAAGAGGATGCTGAGATGAGTAAGGATGAACTTATAAGAGGTTTGAGGAACCTTTATGAAGACATCCTTGAAGAATACAAGAAGGAGCATAGTATGGTGAAATTCTTGACCAAAGAAACTCAGCAACTAAGGCTTGGCGTGGCTACTCTAGAAATCGAGCTCACAAAGAAGGATGCTGAGCTTGCAAAAGTCACGGCCAAATTGTCCCTCGCCGAAACCACTCTTAAGAAACTCAACACGGGGTCTACCAAACTGGATGAGATCCTCATGTTAAGTAAACCTCTCAGGGCAGGTATTGGTTTTCAAGATTCTTTAGATAATATTATCTCTTCTTTGTCTTTGGAAGATAATCAAACATGTTTTGTAAATGAACGTGGAAATGATAATGATTTTTCTTTCAAAATCTCGGATAAGAGGAAGGTGTGTACTTGTTGTCACACTACTGGACATTTTAAAAACAAAAGTCATACCTTTATGAAAAGAAATCAGTCCAGTTCCTCAGTGTTACCTGAAGTGTTACCCATCACTTCCGATATCACTGCTTATCAGAGAAACAAAAATCAAAGTAAGAAAGAATGGAGACCTAAAAACAATCAAAGATGTGATGTTGTTTTTAATGCTTTAAGAACTAATGTTGAAGGTTCATGGTATTTTGATAGTGGGTGTTCACGTCACATGACGGGAACAAAATTGTTTTTGAAAGACTATGAATCTGTTCTTGGAGGTAATGTTACTTATGGTGGTGGTAGTAAGAGTAAGATAATCGGGAAAGGAACTTTAAATGTGTCCGGTTTCCCCACTTTAAAAAATGTCTTACATGTAGATGGTCTTGTAGCTAATTTAATTAGTATAAGCCAACTTTGTGATGACAATTTAGAGGTAAAATTCAACAAAAATACTTGTGAGGTCTTTGATCGTACTAACAAGTGTCTGATGTCAGGTACTAGATTAACCGACAATTGTTATTGTGTGGAAGACAAACAGGTATGCAACTCCGTGAGAGTTGATGTCACAACCTTATGGAACCAAAAGTTAGGACATGCCAATTTTCGAAATATTGAAAAGATTATTAAACTTGGTGCTATTCAAGGTGTTCCTGATTTGGATTTCAAAAATAAAATCATTTGTGAAAGTTGTCTTAAAGGCAAACAAACTCGTGTTGGCCACAGTGCTACCCAATACCATGAGCAGTACTCTGGAACAACACATTGTTTTCAACTTTTACATATGGATTTAATGGGTCCTGTTGAAGTCGATAGTTTGGGTGGTAAGAAATATTCTTTAGTAGTTGTTGATGATTTTTCTAGATTTTCTTGGATCTTTTTCTTAAAAGAAAAATCTGAGGCATTTGAAAAGTTCAGAATCTTACACTCAAAAATCAAAAACATGTTTTGTGCTTCTGTTTCTCGTATAAGATCCGATCATGGTAAAGAATTTGAAAATGCTTCTTTTTCTTCCTTTTGTGAGAAAATGGGAATCCACCATGAATTCTCGGCACCCAAAACGCCTCAACAAAATGGGATTGCCGAAAGAAAAAATCGGACTTTACTTGAAATGGCCCGTGTAATGTTGTTCTCTAAACAAATTTCTAAAAGATTTTGGGCCGAAGCACTAAATACCGCTTGTCACACCACAAATAGAGTTTTCTTAAGACCCGGTACCACTATGACACCTTACGAGATTTTGAAAGGCAAGAAGCCTAAAGTTCACTATTTTCATGTTTTTGGGTGCATGTGTTACATTTTAAATGACCGGGATCAATTGACTAAGTTTGACTCTAAAAGTGATAATGCAATTTTTCTTGGATACACTCAAGATAGTCGAGCATATAGGGTATATAACCAAGGTTAAAAACTATCCAAGAGTCGGTTAACATTGTTTTTGATGACTTGTTGAGCAATACAGGTGAAGGACCACAAGAATCTCCCTTGATTCTGTCAGACAAGCTGACTGAAAACAGAGGGAATCCTGATTCTGTTAATGAAGCAGGTGCTGACCGAAGTGATAACACTGTTGAGACAACACTTCCGGTATCACCTGATTCCAGTACCGCTGCTGAAACAGAACAAGAAAATCCAGAAGGTGCAGAGGTTCATGAAGTTATAAGGAGGGATCCCCCAGCCAGAATAAGAAGGAATCATCCTTCTACACAAGTAATAGGGGAAGTAAATGAAGGAATTCAAACGAGGAACAAAGAACCTGTCAATTATCGAGATATGGTAAGGTATGTGTGTATGTCTACCACATATGCTCAGGTAAAACACTCTTGTTTTATTTCCTTCGTTGAGCCTAAGAATGTGATTGAGGCCTTAAAAGATAATTTTTGGATTCAAGCTATGCAAGAGGAGCTTGAAAAATTTACCTGAAACAATGTTTGGACTTTAGTTCCCCGTCCCGAAAATAATAATATCATTGGGACTAAATGGATTTTCAAAAACAAAAGTGATGAAACGGGTAACATTGTTCGTAATAAAGCTCGTCTTGTGGCTCAAGGATATACACAAGTCGAAGGTATCGATTATGATGAGACCTTCGCACCTGTGGCTAGAATTGAGTCCATAAGACTCCTCTTGGCTATAGCTTGCTACCTTAAAATCACATTGCACCAAATGGATGTGAAATGAGCGTTTTTGAATGGATATATTGATAAAGAAATATATGTTGAACAACCAAAAGGTTTTGAAGATCCATTCAAACCACACCATGTTTATAAACTTATAAAAGCCTTATATGGCTTGAAACAAGCTCCTCGAGCATGGTATGGTAGATTAACTCAATTTCTGTTAGAATATGGCTTTGTTAGAGGAGAAGCCGATAGGACTTTGTTTATCTTAAGAAATGGTAAAACCCTTGTCATAGCTCAAATATATGTTGATGACATTGTTTTTGGCTCCACATCTGAAACCTATTTGAAAAAAATTGTGGATGCCATGTCATCAACTTTCGAAATGAGTATGATAGGGGAACTAAACTTTTTCCTTGGATTGCAGGTGAAACAGTCAAATGAAGGGATCTTCATTTCTCAAAGCAAGTATGCGAAAAGTTTAGTAACAAAGTTCGGGTTGGAGCATGCCAAGGAGTCTAAAGTACCAATGGGTTCGACACTGAAGTTGGGGAGGATGTGGATCCAACCTTATATCGCTCTATGATAGGTAGTCTCCTCTATGTTACCGCAAGTTGCCCTGATTTAATGTTCAGTGTGTGTGTATGCGCACGTTATCAAGCCAGTCCTAAACTTTCCCACCTAAATGCTGTCAAAAAGATTATCAAATATGTGTCGGGTACGAGTGATTTAGGAATATGGTTTTCTAAGGATACTAATAATAACTTAGTGTCATGGTATAGTCGTAAACAAAACTGTGTCTCCCTCTCGACTGCTGAATCAGAATATGTAGCAGCCGGGAGTTGTTGTTCCCAACTCATTTGGTTAAAACACATGTTAGACGACTATGGTCTTGAGAGTAATATTTTGACCATGTATTGTGATAACCTGAGTGCAATAAATATTTCAAAAAACCCGGTTCAACATTCCCGCACTAAACACATTGATATTCGTCACCATTTTCTAAGAGACTTGGTTGAAAAAGATTTGATAAACATAGAGCATATTGATACAAAGTATCAACTTGCTGACATTTTTACCAAGGCCCTTGACCATGAGAGATTTTCAAGTTTGAAAAGAACTCTTGGTCTTTGTATTTTTTAAGTTACTGTTTTCGAGTGTTACCCTGAGTGTTGTCATCACTTCTGGTAACACTGTATAAAAAAAAAATGTTTTTAAGTTTTTTCTTTTTAAGCCCTTGCGGCGGCACATGCTGACCTTTTTGTTTTGGTAGGTTTATACTTGGTTAACATGTTTGTCAAATCCCCTTTGTACTCAAAAGTGATAAAGTCACTAATTTTTAGTGATAAAATAAAAGGCAAAAGGCAAAAAGCACTTATAGTATTTCCTAAGTAACTCGGGGCACGGCGTTCGCTGCGACGATGCACTCTTGCCAAAGGGAGATACTATCTAGTGATTTCGTACTAATTATTAGGAACATGGAGTTCGCTACTACAGTGTATCCTACTTGAAAGGTGAAAATCACTAAAGTATTTTTTTACACTTTATAAGGATTCGGAGCACGGAGCTCGTTACTACGATGCTATCTTGTAGATATTAAAGTGTAAATTATACTTATTTTAAAAGTGCTTGAAGATGAAGAACAAGCTTATCTTACTTGTTAGATTTATTTTACCTCAAACACTCATAATTAAGGCTTGCTATGCCTCAAGTGTTTGAATTTGGGAAGCTTGTTTTTGCCTCAAATTGCTTATTTAAAAAGAAGCCTAATAATTTGCCTCAAGTGTTAATGAGGATTGTTTTGCCTTATGTTCTTTAAATATAAAAAGTTTTTATCAAGAGGATATTTGACTTATGTGTTCTCTAAAGTGTTACCATCATTTCCAACAACACATTAGTATGTGCCACATTATTTTTTATTTAATTATTTTCGGATTTAATAGTTAATTTTGGGAAGTCCGAAAGTCCCTTAAATTTGTGGAGTTTTTGATTTCAAAAAGGTTTTTATTAAATCCTTTTATATTTTATTTTTGGTAAATCAAATTAGGTAAATTCATTCCTAAATTTTTGGAGTCATAATTGAATGTGAATTTCAAAATTTTTTGAATCTTTGTTACCTATGCTGATTTATTCTAGATTTTTTTTTATTATTTTCTTAATTTTTATTTTCTTAAAAAAAAAAAAAGGCTTTTTGGGGATAATGGCCGGTTGATTTTCAAAAAATGTGGGAGTTGAGTTTGAGTTTACCTATCTAGCTAGAAAATAGGGAGAGCTAAAAATTAGGGGGAGTTGAGTGTTTTTAGGATTAGGAAAGGTTATCTCAAAATTAATGTTGAGTATTTAACTTCAAATTGAATAGTTCCTAAAAAAATATCCTAAACCCTTCCTCCCTCCTCTCTCACCCTCCTCACCGATCGCCCTATCTCTCCCTCATCAGTCTCTCGCTCTCAATCTCTCAAACCCTAGAAAATCCCTCTCATAAAATTCTTCTTTCTTCTTCTCAAATCATCAATGGCTTCACCATCCAAAGCAGCCACTGAGCCAATGGAAGTCTCTCCAAGTGTGGGTGAGGCTAGATTTTTATCTCCTATGGAGACATCACCGGCGACAACACCGGTGACATCACCGCCTTCCTTGGCGATTGTGGTGTCCGGTCCATCTCCAATTCCAGTCGCCCAAGCTCCTCCTGCCATGGCTCCTTCCCAACCAGCTGCAACAACCACCAAAGCCACCAAGAAGAAGCGGAAAGCTCCACCACAACCACCATCTGTCCAAGGACCTAAAAAGAGGACTTCAAGCAGATTAAGGGCTATCTTCAACAAAGCAAATTCCAACACTCCAGCTGATCCTGTTGAAGAATCAGATGAAGACTCTCAGAGTTTGTCTTCCGCTCATGCCTCGGATGAAAATTATACCGTAGAGCAAGAACCTACAGAGGATGACTTCGATCAGTGGGTGGATGAACAGGAACAAGATAGTGAAACCCTTGCTGCAGCACAACAAAGACTTAAAAAAGGGAAGGGTATTCAGGATGCTGACAAAGGTGTTACCCGCAGAAGGCCAGCACCTTCGGAAACACCTCTGCAAGCTCAGACCAGGTCCAAATCTCAGGAGGTACATCATTCTTCTCCTCATGTCTCTGATTCTTATGATGATTCTGAAAATGAGCATGTTAGAGTTGAAGATAATGAAGCTTTTCCTTTAGATACTTATTCTCTTGAGTTCTATAAAGAGTCGGGTATGTCTTTTTGGCTAAAGCATAGCAATACCCCTTTTTGGGAAGAGAAAAACATTGATGAGGATGATTTAAAGAAAAGTGATGTGTATCAATTCCTTGAGGACCGGAATTTTTTGATCCCTAACACCCAAGCAATGGCTTATGTTGATAAGGTGGTAAGGAATTTTTATGCTAATCTTAGTCCAAACATAGACAATGAAACTGCTCCAGAATTCGGGAAGGTGTTTGTTAGGGGTAAAGTGTTTCTTTTCAACCCCAACATCATTAACAAAGCCTTAGGATTGCCCAATATCATTGAGGAAAGTTTTAATTGTAACAAAGATGCAATGGCTAAATTCCTAACCCATAATGAAGTCCAACATTGGCCAACCGATCCCAAAGTCAAATTCCCCACCTCTAAACTTACCTCTCTTTACTCGGTTTTACACAAGCTTTGCTTGCTTAATTGTCTTCCTTCAAAGAGTGATCAAAACCTTACCATGGAGAAAGCGAGAGTTTTGTATAGGCTAGGGAAAAACAAATCGATCAACATTGGGAATCTAGTGTTCAAACATCTTTCGAATTGGCCTAAAAGAAAAGACCCATCCTACCTTCCATATCCATCCTTGATCTTTCGTATCTTAACCTTTCAAAAATTTCAAGTACTAGGCTCTGATATCTTCACTTCCGGCCTTAGCTACTATGTTATTGATAATCAATTGAAGAGAGGTAACCGACATGTTGATCTACCGTGGTCCAAACCGTCCCCAACTTTGGTCTCCAAACTTATTCCTGCTCAGCGTTCCCAGGCAAAAGCTAGACCTTCTGTTCCAGACTTTTCGTTTCCTATCCCTACAGGTACAGCAAAAAGTGCTACCCAAAGTGAGGTCAATACTTCTGACAGCACCTCTTCTGTGATTTCCACAGTTGCTGTTGTTCAGGTTTTAAACAGGGATATGGAAAACGTAAAGGATCAGGTCAACTCCTGGATGAAGATTCATGATGATTTGTCTGTATTTCTTGATCATATTTCATCACAAACAGGGGGAGGAAATGCTGCCTCGGGTGCTACCGCAGGTGCTGAAACAAGTGCTGCTGCCTCGGGTGCTACCGCAGGTGCTGGAACAAGTGCTGGAGGCAATGATACTCAACCAGGAAATGAAGAGGACGAGGCCGAGGATGATGAGTAAAGCGGGGTATGGTTCTTTAACAATTTTATTTTGGTAGTGGGTGGTGATTAAAACAATCTTTTTATTAGTTGTTTTTAAAATTTGTGGTGGTGGCACTTAAACAATTTTATTTGGTTGTTGGTTTGTTAAACATATTTTGGTTGGTTGTTTGAAGTGTGGGTTACACTTCATGACATTTGGATGTGTGTTTGTGACCGTGAACTGTTTCGGTCATTTGGTACTTTGTTTTATTGTTTAAAAACTTTTTTTTAAAAATGTCATTGTTAATTTTGGTTGACTCGCCTCTTTGAGGGGGAGTTATTTTTTGAGAAGATTGCATGTATATTCTAGTTGTGTGACTAACTTTGTCTTGCAGGTCGCAGCATTATTTAGTTTGTGAAGAAATATTCAATTAAGGGGGAGATTGTAAGTGCAGAATGTGGTGATACCACAAGTGCTGACCACACTGTCCAAGTGATACCGTCGAACAGTCGGCATATATTTGTATATTTGCTTAATAAATAATTGCTGGACTAATGACTAATATTATTGCAAGGTTTATTGTTTATGTTGGTCCATTTTCAGGTATGACCTATGCTAGAATAATGCAAAGAAGTTTAAAAAGAAGTTATGGATAAAATGTGATTTTATCCATAAGCTTTGGAGATTTTCTACACAACTAACACATGGGTATTTGACCCATTCAAAGGATGATTATTTGAAGGAGAAATGTACAAGGCACATGAGCAAGGAGGTACAACACGGCAAAGCATTAACTTGGGCACAAAGAAAGTTTGTTCCTACAAAATAGGAAATGTGGAGATAATGCCCCCCAAGGCTCGGCCACTACTCCCATTCTCTCCCCACGTTTGTGCATCCTCTCCAAGCCATTATTGGAGTATTCCCCAAGTCCAAGAAGTACTATAAATAGCAAGAGGAAGTGAAGATGAAACTACGGCAAACACAACACTTGAAGCAAGAACACACACTCCTCACAAGAAAGTCTTACACATTCCTTAGTTCCTTATAAATTCCCAAACACATTTATATTCTTGTATCGAGTATTATAAGTGTCTTGGATAGGTTAGCATTCTGTGTATTAGACTTAGTCATTCCACAAAGCTTTCATTGTAATAGCATTAGGGAACTCTCGGCCTTGTACTTCACTTCATATTATTTAGTAAAGGTCTCGCCTTTTGAGGCATCCCTCAAGATATATAATTTATATATCTTGAGAAAAATAATTCTTGTGTTGATTTTCCGCTGCAAACTCTTTTCAGAAACTGTTTTCTGTTCGTGTGTGTTAAGTGTTGCCAGAAGTGATATCGTTGCAGTGACAACACTTGTGATATCACTTCCTTTCTGACTTAAGCCTTGACCCTACTTTTTCAAAAATGATTTATTTATTTGTTCAATTTGAATATTGGATAATAAAAATATTATAGCTCATATAAGTGAATGGAATTGGAAATGTGAGTTTGTCCCACATGTGAAAAGAATGAAAAAACTAGTTGATAGTTTTGCCACTTTTATTGAATTATAATTCTTTTAATTAAATATTAATTTCCAAGAATTACTTCCAAGCTTAATGTCCATTATTGACTTGCAAATGTAACTTGCAAACTATTGATGACAATGTTATAATTGTTGAAATTAACTTGATCATCAATATATGGATTAATTGGTGAATTAATCTTTAGGGGGTTTTGAGCTATAAAAGAAACACCCACAAGTATTTTTTGGAAGATGAAGAAAAAAAGAGAGAAAAAACACACAAAAATAAACTTTTCTAGCATTCTCCTTCCTCCTCTTGCAATTTGTTGTTTTTCTTCTTCCTTTGGCCTCCTTGAATAATTGGAATGGTGATATTGTCCAAGCATAGTTCATTTCGCCGGAAGGCTCAAGTGTGGAGTTGCATCCGGTCAATCCGTTTTATCCTGGGAGACTAACGCCCGTTAAACCTCAAGCACTCATAGAGAGGGGGATAAATTAGTCTTAAGGAGAGTGTGGTTTCAAACGACTCCGATACAAGTGACTAAATACGGTTTTATTGTTTCTTTTCATGTTTTCATTCTTTCAATTTGTAATTGTAATTTCAATTATATTGTAATCGTTTTCCTTTCAATATTAACAAGATTTTATCCAACAATCTTAAGACTAATTCATCTTGTTAAGAAATGATTTCATATTATAGGATTCTTGTATCGTGGTGGCTATGGGAGAAAATATTGAAAAGGGACGGAAAAATGATGGAAAAGAAGCAAAGTTTTAGCACAGTTTTTCTATGACCAGTTGTGGAAAAACATAAACTCCCGCTTCGTACACCGTTGGATTGGGGAAAAATGTTTTGTACATGTTCATGACTCATAGGAGAATATTCTGAACGGTGGCGATTGGATTCTATAATGTGGAAATAAAGATAAATTTTTTGGAACAGAGCAGTTTCGTGAATCAAAAACAGTTTCTTTCCACTTCTAATTTAATGAGATTAACAAAGATGGAAAGATTGATGCTTCGTGACATCAACTATGTTTCAATGGTTGTATTTACTAGTTAAGGCTATGCCTCTTCTAATGGAAATACCTCATGTGATATGTCTCTTACGGTTCATTTCGTATGAATTATAGTGAAGAGATTGAAAAGTTCATTGAAACTAAGAACGTTGGAAGATTAAGCCTTTAACGTTGACTTGACAAAGATAATACGTCTTCTTGAGAGAAGTTGTTAAAACTTATTACTGTCAATGGTGACAAAGATCATAAAGATTAACATAATATATCTTCTTGAAAAGAAGTTGTTGAAATCTATTATTGTTAATAATGACAAAAGTCATAAAGATAAGAACAATAGAGCTTCTTGTAAGAAGTTGTTGAATTCTATAGTCGTGAAGTCACAAAGACTAAATCTATAAGGGCTTCTTGGAAGAAGTTGTTAAAGCCTAATAGTGAATGAGTGACTAATATCATAAAGATATAAACAATAGGACTTCTTGAAGGAAGTTGTTAAATCCTATTGTTGTTGATGACGAAAAATGACACAATATGTAGAAGGAGTACTTCTAAAAAGAAATTGTGTATTATGAGAATGAGAATGTAAGTTTATTGAATTTGGAGATACTCCAAGATGAAACTTCTAAACTTTGGAATAATTAACCTCAATTTATTATTTTATCAAGGAAATAAGAGGTGATAATTATGAGTTGTTACAAGAAATAATTTGTATTAATTCTCCTATTGAATTAGCAATTTATTCTTGGATTGAATTCTCTAATTAAGTTAGAGAATTAAATTTGTAACAACAAAGGTATAGTTTGGACTTAATTGTTGAAAATTAAAGCCAATGTTTTAGAAAAGTCTCCTTGTGTGGAGATAATTTCCAAAGAAATATGGGTGTTCCAAGTATTTTGGTCACCATCGTGAGAAGTTAGAAAATTTTGTTGGCCTCGACTTTAAGTGATGGCAACAAAAGATGTTCTAATTAACCACCTTGAACTTAGTGAGGTTTCTTAAGGAAGATCCTACAAAGTTGGTGGAAATTATACGGATGTTTAAGCCGTGAGTTCGGTTGAAACATGTGAATTTCCTTCGTCGGAACTATATAATTAACGGATTTTGGATTCGTTATATAATACATAGTACCAAGAAAAAGGAAAAAGAATAGTTGGAGTTTTGGACTATAATATAAAATCGAGAATGTTGGTGCAATGGAATTCATTGTAGGCCAAACCGTAAAAAGTCAAATGAAAGAATTGAAATAGTCTTTCATGAAATCCATACCTAATGGATGATGTAAGTGAAATTTTCAAGCGATGGAAATAATCAAATAATTACTTTTCACTTGGAAAATTTCAAGAAGCAACTCAAACATAAATGAATTGAAATGAATGTTGAGATGCTTGCTATTCATCTTTGTGTTGGAAAAGAGAATAGAGCTTCGGATAAGAAGTTGTGTAATACTTCTTGTGATGAAAGCAAATGTGGTGGAGCATATTGAAATGCTTAAGGCAAAGACAAAGTTTGTCAAACTTGGTCAAAAGTCAAACTTGTTTGAAAAGTCAAACTTGTATGAAAAGCTAAACCTGTTTGAAAAAGATAAACATATTCCTTGTGTCTTGAGAGACAAAAGTAGATTTCATCAAGGATGATATCATGATTTTTGAATGAAGGAATGAAAATTGTATCAACCGATGAGTTGAGTTGGTGATCAATAATGAGAATACGTCTCTTTAGTTAAATCACATTTTTCATTCAAAAAGAAATTCAAACAAGATGTGAAATGTGTGTTGAACTACATCATCATGTGATAAGCATAGTGATATATTGTGATATGTATGGATTGTTCAAACACATGGTAATAATAACAATGTTATTATTAATAAGCTTTGTATCATTGAATCTAGAGGTTGAAAAACAACTTTAAAATGAGATAATAAGGGTAAAACACTAATGACTATAGTGTGTGTATAACATGTGCTTGTACACAAATTATCCACTTTGTAAACCACTATCAAATGGTGTTGATGAAAATAATGATAGCATTATTGCTATATTTTAGGACTAACCCAAAGATGTGGGGGTGAGTCTACTTTAGAAAATAAATACCTATTGTGTAGGTTACCCCAAGAAACAATGTAAATTCCGTATGAAGTATGGAAAACGTAAGCCTACGTACACTTGTGAATGTGGGGGGGGGGGGGTAGTTTGCAAAGTAAAAAGTCCAACATCAACAAAATGGATATTTTGGTACAAGATGGTGGAGCATGTAATTAATGAGTTTACATAGTGGTTGTTATATATGATTCAATGATTTTGAATATATATAAAACCATGAAAACGATTTTTTTTTTTTTTTTTTTTTGGAAAATCAAGTTTGATGTCAAGTTCATGAAAATGAACAAATGACACTTTGAGTGAAATAGATCAAAGTGATGCTTTGAATGAAATAGATCAAAGTAAAACCTAGAATGAATTGTGCAAGCTAATAAAGTCATTATATAACTTGAAACAAGCACAAAGACAATGACATCAAAAGCTTGATTGTGCCTTGAAAGAAGTGGATTAATCAAATATGACATGAGTGGTTATGTCATAATGTTGATTAAATCTATAAATAATATGTTGATCTTGAGAGAAGTTTAACAATGAGACCTTTGGATTTAAAATTTCAAGAAAAACTAATGAATTTGCATTTAGCAAATTAAGATATAATTCTTGGAAATTTAGAAAATGTCAAGAGACATGGGTTTAGCGGATGCAATCCTTGAAGTGAAAATTTCTAAGAAATCTAATGGATAATTCTTGAGAAATTGACAAGGATTATTTAGCAAAGGCTAAAACATAATATGCATGAGTCAACATCTATTGAAGAATAGAGGTGACGTTATTTCTCAAGTTGAACACCCGAGAATTAATGGAAGTCCAGTGAGTTGGTACACTAGTAATCCTAAATATATTGTAAAAGTACTAAGGTACTTGAGATACAATCGAGATCACGGATTACATTACACTAGACATCTATCGATAATTGAAGGACATAGAGATGCTATTTGGATATATGAAATCAAAGACTTAAGGTCTACGAGTGGTTTTGTATTCTTATTAGCGTAAGCGACTATATCATGGAAGTCTTCTAAATAAATAAGTTATAAATAGATTCATACCGGAATCTAAGTTTATGGCTTAAGATAAGTGTGGTGAGAAAGTCGAGAGGCTATGAAAATTTATAGAAGATATTCCAAGGGATAAAGTTTGTGCTAGCAATTGGTTGTATTGCTAGAAGTAAATCGGTGATTGATTGAATACAAAACACTATGTATAATGGTAGGTCTTGACTTATATGTCAAAGACGTAACACCATTAAGAAATTGCTCTCAACTAATTTGACTCTGTGAAGTCAACTGAAAAAACGGATCCGTTAACCAAATGGTTAGAACTGAGAGTTAGTTGTAAATTATGGAGGGGAATGAGATATAAGCCTTTTAGAGTTGATCACAGGGGAAAACCCAATCTAGATGACTGGAGATCCCAAGAACTAGATTCAAAAGGGACGACCTAACTGTTAAAATACTCACGCGTCACTATGGGGGTCAAACCCCAAGTCCATTCCTATTAGTGACATCCCGAAGGGACAAGGATAAGACATCCCGAAGGGACAAGGATAAGCCTATAGCTTTTAATGACTCTTACGCGTCGAGAAAGTCGAGCGGGGTAATACGAGTTACCTTCAAGAAGTCACATATGTGAGAGAAAAGTGGGGCCGCTTCGAGGAGAATTGTGTGAGGCTCAATTCTTAGACCCTCTCGCAGAACCAGACATTATGTTCAGGGCCATGAACGAACATAGCTATAAGAAATGAAATATCTTAGGACATTACTTGTGTCTAGTTTATGACCGGCTACACAAAAAGCATATCGATTCAAGGACATCGCATCTATCGACTTGCGAGTAGAGTAAATATGCTAGTACGAGCGGAGGTTCAATGGGAAACATCCCCACACCTTCGTATGCAAGTTTTTGTCTGTCGGACTCTATCACAAATCTCGTCCTCAATTTCTTTCATGTGGGGGATTGTTGGAAAAGTGTGTTGTGTGTGAAGGAAATTGTGTATATTTCCTTGCCAAAATCGTTTGTCGTTGGATAAAAATTATTGTGGGTTCATGTTCTATTTTGTGAGAATATGAAAATGATTTATTTATTTGTTCAATTTAAATATTGAATAATAAAAATATTATAGCTCAAATAAGTTGATGGAAGTTGGAAATGTGAGTTTGTCTCACATGTGAAAAGAATGGAAAATCTAGTTGATAGTTTTTCCACTTTTATTGAATTATAATTCTTTTAATTAAATATTAATTTCCAAGAATTAATTCCAAGCTTAATGTCCATTATTGACTTGCAAATGTAACTTGCAAACTATTGATGACAATGTTATAATTGTTGAAATTAACTTGATCATCAATATATGGATTAATTGGTGAATTAATCCTTAGGGGGTATTGAGCTATAAAAGAAACACCCACAAGTATTTTTTGGAAGATGAAAAAAAAAAAAAAGAGAGAAAACACACACAAAAAGAAACTTTTCTAGCATTCTCCTTCCTCCTCTTGCAATTTGTTCTTCTTCTTCTTCCTTTGGCCTCCTTGAATAATTGGGATGGTGATATTGTCCAAGCATAGTTCATTTCGTCGGAAGGCTCAAGTGTGGAGTTGCATCCGGTCAATCCGTTTTATCCTGAGAGACTAACGTCCGTTAAATCTCAAGCACTCAAAGAGGGAGATGAAATAGTCTTAAGGAGAGTGTGGTTTCACACGACTCGGATACAAGTGACTAATTACGGTTTTATCGTTTCTTTTCATGTTTTCATTCTTTCAATTTGTAATTGTAATTTCAATTATATTGTAATCGTTTTCCTTTCAATATTTACAAGATTTTATCTAACATATATCTCTCTCTCTCAGTTGTTAATTTATTTTGTTCTTTACTCAGTGTGTACAATCAATATATAAATAATGGCTGAAGTAGGCTGAGCCCCTTTCTATTTTAGTTTCCTGATCAAATTGTATCATCTTAAAATAGAAACCTTGGAATTGATCATTCTAGAGCAATTAAATAGGGAAGTAAATCTCAGCATTTGAAATGGAGCCAAAATTATGGAACATATATTCACAATGCATTTAAAGTTCCAAAAAAATAGCTAATATCAATGAAAAATCACATATGAAACGGTAAAATCACAAACCCCTTGTTTCTCTCCTTTTTTTACTCTCTTCATGACTCTCTATTTCTTTTTGTAGACTCCTCTCTTCAGCACTCTCAACATAAAATGAACGATCAATTCAACCATAACGAGTTCTTTTTTCTCCATAAAATAATAAATCAGAGTTTGGAGGTTGTAGAATCTGTTGGAGTTACAAGAATATCGGAGTCCAACAAGAAACCATGTACTTCTGACTAAAGGTGAGAAAATTTTCCAATTGTTTCTCTTGAAATTGATAGAGATTCTATTAGGGAATTGCAAAATTGTGTTGTTCATCTTCCTGAATGTGTTCACTTAATTTAAGAATAGTTGGGTAAAGGAAATACTCTGCGTGCATTTTTCATCAGATGTATGAATTTATGTTCATCTTCCTGTTTATACTTCTTGCTAATGCAATCTTGGTTTTCATTTATTTCATTTTACCAAGTGTTATTCCATGATTTAACGAGGAGCATTTGATCGGAATTTGCAGTTTTTGGACAAGAAACATGATGAAGTGGACGAGGATCTTGATTTTCAGAGCGTTTCAAAATGGATTTGTAAGTACAATAAGTTTCATTTTGGTTTACCATTGCGCCTATGAATCGGTAAAATAGTTAGTCTTACCATATTGTGGTGTCTGAGACAAAGATGACTTTTTTTTTTCAAGCAATGAACAAAGATGACTGTTTTAATGTTGAAATCAAATGTGATAATTATTTGGCACTCACAGGTTGCCATCACTTCCCACTCTTTGTCGCCATTCACAGAGCCAGACACTCTAACAGTTGCATCGAAATGGATTGCTACTGCACTTGAACAAGATCAATGAAGCTGTTGTTTAGATTTTTTTACTGTGTCTATTTTTGACATTCTAACATTTAATTTATTACTAAAGTAGGAAAGAGATGAATGTATGTGGGATGTAAATAGACGGCATTTGCAAGTTAAACAATGCAACTGGTACAAAAGAAAGATATAAAAAGATTGATACAAAATGAGGTGATAATACATTATACATTTTTAAATTTTTATTAGAATAAATATTTTTATTTGAAATTTAGTTATAGTGTAAGTAAATGAGACGGAAGAAGTTATTTCTTTTTGTCAAAATTTTTTTGCCGTGCGTTAAATTAGTTACAAAAAAATGAGGGCAATTGCATCCCTTAGTGAGTTACATGTAGCTCCGTTTGTGGCCCCCACCCACTCAGTGCCAAACCCGGACCCGCATTTACTATCACCTAAAAGCATAAGATTTGAACAAGAGCGTATAATGGAGCACAACAAAAGTAGGGTGCAAATAGAAAGAGAACATGATAAAAGGGAGAGAACCTTTATATAAGAACAAATTAATATCCATCTTTCGGGGCATATCTCGATAGCAAAGGAGGGAGACGTACATAAGATCTTGCTAGAGGCATGCAACGTGCGTTTGATTCTTAGTGAGAGCATTCTACTCTCTTCTGGGGTTGGACTTATGATTGTTGTGAAAAAAGCTGTCTCCTCCAGCGGGAATAGAGGAAAGAACTCCATGTCCAGCTTTAGCATGACCTTTCCAAGTGGCTCGTCGTCCCAACCCTAACTATTATAATAATTCCTATCAGACTGATCTTTCTGTTAATATTCCTTCTGGGGTTGCCACCTCTTGTTTCAGTATGACCAATTTCATTCAAAGTTCTAAAAAGCGCTAGGCGGCAATGCGAGGCCTAGCACCTAGGAGCCTAGTCAGGGCCGAGAAATTAGCGCATTTTTATATATTTTTAATAAATTTATATATAACTATATATATTTATTAAAAAAAAGTGCTACTTATTTTTGTTATCCCACACTGAGTATGAAATGAAGTGCCTAGGGAAATGAGTAGTATAAATTGAGGGGCCAACATTTGTTAGTAATTAGCATTTGGGTAATTATCCCACATCACCAGTGGACTAATATCATAGGAAACAAAGTCTTTATAAGAAGTCTTAAATAATGTGCCAGGTTACTTGGTGTGGAGCAGTGGGTTATTAATCCCACATCGCCTATGCCATACTTGGAAACAAAATGCTTACAAATAGAGCAGTCCTTGATTCACGCTTAATCCCACATTGCCCACAGAAAACGAAATGCATGTAAATGAAGTGGTTTTAAATTCAGCAGTATGGAAATGAAGTGGTTTTAAATTCAGCAGTTTTTGCTAGGCATAGGCAACACCTAGAGCGAGTTGGTGATAGTCGCGGTGTTTGGCCTGCGGTTGGTGACGGCGCCGTTGGAGATAGGCCGAAGCCTCTTCTTAAAACATTGCTTTCAGTAATTAATAATAACTTCAGTTAAAAGAGCTTTTCTCTTTTCCACTCCATCTACATCTCCATTATGGGCAGTTTCTTTTCCTCCGGAGAATATTCCCATGCTTCTTGCCTTTACTCTGAGCAATAGAATTGGAAGGAGAGCCTTCCGTCCCGCAATAGCTCTTCTCTTAATTTGCAGTTTCGTTTAACACGTCTTCTAATAAACGCTCCTTCCTTGGGCATTCACCATCTTCTCAACTATCATTCTGCTTATCATTTTCAGACAATGAATTGCCGCCGTCTTCAATTTTAAGTGAAGGTTGTGATAACATGAAAAGAAAAATAGACGAAAAGATTAAGCTTTAATCTTGTATTCTCTATATCAGAGATTATATAATAAAGTTATGCAAAGTAGAAATTACTATATACCAATCTCTATCATCTGCTCATCTTCAGTACAGTTCGCATTCTTATCATTAGCTAATGATAAAAGAATGGCAGCAATTTCCATTTCATTGTCGGATGGGGTCGGAGAGGAAGTAGTTCTAGACATGGGTGCACAGTTGGAGCACTCAGAAACGGCTACAATTTCTTCCAGAAGACTTACTTCGCCATTCCCGTACAAGCAGTTCTTGCAGCGCCAGTATTTATATTTTGGCACAACCATAGGAGGAAGAGGTTACTCAGTATCAAAAGGCAAACAGCTATTCATATCTTTTTCTCGCATGTCAGCAACATATTGTCTGGATTCAAACAAACAACACATAATTAATATAGGCAAGAAAGTAAAATAAATGATTCAAGCCCAAAGTATACAAAATACTGAATTCAAAAACAATATCCAAAACTGTTAATTGAAGAAAATATATGCGAGCTTAAAACAATTAATTTTGAACCAACACAAATTTTTTTTTCTTCAATAGACTTTAGTCCAAAAATTAAGAACCGCCCACATATATTCATTCTGGAAGAGTAAAGATAAGAACCAAAAAATAAATTCACGAAAGAATCTAACAATGGAACTGTTAGGTCCTAACTTATTGTTTTGATGATGATTGATCATTTAACTAACGGGTTAAAGTTAAGTGGTCTAAAATGTCAAGAGAGAAAGTTACAGAAGTTACACAAAGACACCTCCATATTTCCCATGGTTTTCAACAGTGATTTTCACCTCCTCTCGAAGCAGCAAAATTATCAATATTAGACTCATTGGAAAGCTTATTCAATGAGGAATAAGAGTATGCAATCAGATTTTGCATTGGAGCTCCCGGTGGAAAGATATGTGCTATATACTCAAACGGAGCATAAATGGAGAAGGTGGTTAAGTGCAAATATCCAATTCTCTTATGAAACAATATTCCTCCAGCATTGTTTTCCTTGATGGGCAGCTTCTTTGTCGACAATAAAGAAGAAATAAATTCTTCCCAAGACAACTTTCCACAAAACAAGGAATTGTGTTTGAAGACCAAAGACCAAGCATTGAAGACTCCACCAATTCCATTAAACCTCCCCAACGGATACTTCCTCTTTTCCCCTATATATTGCAACCAAACTCCCCATTTACCAGTGTGTTCTCCAACACCAAAACCCTCCATCCCAGTAACTTTAGTATGTGCAATAAACTCAATTGCACACACTATGTTTCACACATTATGTAATGCTCCCAACAGCTTTCCTCCCAACAGCTATCCTCCCAACAGCTATCTCCCCCATTTATCCCCTCACCCCTTTTAACCCTTTGACAATTAACCCAACCAACCTTGCACACATTAAGGGGGAACACCGAGCCAAAGCATTGCTTCCATCTGACAACTCAAGTGTCAATACGAGGAAGAACCACACCAACACCCATACTTTTCTCTCCCCTGTAATCTCTCTGCATATTGTTCTGCAGATTTGAGCATTTGCATAATACCCCTGCAAATTTTGTGCCCTTCGTGCACCCAGTTACAACCCACCTCAAGCCTAAGCTATCAACCAAGCTTAATCGTTTTTCTTTTTAACTCTTGTAATTTTTCTTTTCTTTTTACAGCCTTAGTCAAAAGGCTTCCTTAATTGTAGTGACAATTAAGAAGAGGGGGTTCGAGGAACTTGCCTTTATTATTCATTGTAAGCTTATTAAGTAAGTGGATTATAGTGGATTGATCGCACTGTTGACTACAGTGGGGGTGGATGTAAGAGACGGGCTAAACCTCTGAACCACTTTAAAAACTCCTTGTGTATCTTCTTCCCTTGTCTTATACACACACTACACCTTGTCCATTTCATTTATTCTTTTTATTATTCTCCGCTGCATAATTACTCTTCCTTTAATCTCTCAACAGCTAACTTCCAAACCAGTTAGCTGTTCAAGTTTTAACCTATCTGTTAATCTTAGTAAAAACATGGACCTTTCAATTGGTATCAGAGCATGGTTCTTAGAGACTTCAGTGTCTCCGAGCTTAACATCTCGTGAAGATCCATGCTTATATGTCTAACATATTTTGTGCTTGAACACCCTATTTGATC
The DNA here is from genome assembly GCA_026119855.1 of Campanula takesimana. Lineage (NCBI taxonomy): Eukaryota > Viridiplantae > Streptophyta > Magnoliopsida > Asterales > Campanulaceae > Campanula > Campanula takesimana. The sequence continues at coordinate 88,517 of JAOWBW010000941.1, forward strand.
ATCTTGGATCACTTCCCAAGTTTCCTTAATTTTGGTAAGACGAAGCGAGGTCACGAGTTAGATACTCCTAGGGTAGTTGCTAGGGGGAAGAGTAATCACCTTCCTTGGGCTCGATGGAACTGACCGGCAAACTCGTTGGCACTTCTTTTAGTGCATCCCCTCATGCCCACCGACCGCTTATGTTCGGCTTTGAATTACTAGAATTTGGAAATTCCCCTTGTGCTTTAATTTATTTATTTGATTATAAAGAATCATTTACTTTGTCTCCTTTGTGATTTTAGGAGAATGAAATTGAATGCTTGACGGACTAATGGAATCATGAAGCTCAATCAAAGTCGAAGCAAACTTGGATGCAAAAAGAACACACGGCACCAAGAACAATTTTGAGGGGGAACCAAACCTTTTTATTGATGTGTTTTCAGCCTTTTTTTCTTCAAAAACCCATGTCACCATTTTAGGGGGAAGAAAGAACCTCTGAAGGACGTGTCATAGCCCCCCTTGCACCAACAATCCAACCCAATACACCCTTTTTCGAATGAAAATAAGTAGCTGGAAATCTGAATTTCAGCTTTGACACCCTTCACCAAAAATGCAATTTCTCTCTCCTCGTTCAACGAAATAGCAATCCGTTTTTTTGTGAGTAAAGTAGACTCATATACCTTTCCATAAAGTTCAATTTCATAGCCTAAAACATTGTGAGTCAATACCAGACTTTACTTGAAGTTGCTGTTCTGGACAGCTAACCCAGCAGCTAAGCCTCTTTGCTGGAAATCTGAATTTCAGCTTTGACACCCTTCACGGAAAATGCAATGTCTCTCTCTCCGCTCGACAAAATTGCAATCCGATTTTTTTTGAGTAAACTAGACTCATAGAAATTTCCAGAAAGCATAAAATCAAAACCTACAACCTTATAGATCAGTACCAGATTTTACTTGAAGTTACTGTTCTGGACAGCTAACCCCAACACCTAAACCCCAACAGCTAAGCCTCTGGACAACTAAAACCCAACCTCTTTGTCAACAAAACCCTTGGATAGAACACCCTTTGAAACCCTCCAAACACTGAACCCCAATCAGCTAATCCTTCCTCAGAAAGTAACCCCAAAAACCTTGACAGTTGACCCAAAATCTGGTTTGAAACCTCTCACCAAAAATGCAATTTCTCTCTCCTCGTTCAACGAAATTGCAATCCGTTTTTTTGTGAGTAAAGTAGACTCATATACCTTTACATAAAGTTCAATTTCATAGCCTAAAACATTGTGATTAAATACCAGACTTTACTTGAAGTTGCTGTTCTGAACAGCTAACTCCAACAGCTAATTCAACTTTGACACCTCTCACCAAAAATACAATATCTCTCTCTTCAAAACGTGAAATCCTGAACCGTCTTTTCCCACTCAAAGGTCTCTCATAACCCTTTCCAGAAACCATAACCATATACTCTATAACCTTCTGAGTCAATACAGAATATTCTGTGAAGTTGACCAAAAATCTGCTCACTTTTTTTCAGAGCAATTTTTTTAAGGTCATCTCTTTTTTCTCTTGGAGATATGAAGCAACTCATTAAAGAGTGTAAAATGACCAACCCTTTACCAAAAGGGGGGAAATTGTTAGTTCCTAACTTATTGTTTTGATGAGGATTGATCATTTAACTAACGGGTTAAAGTTAAGTGGTCTAAAATGTCAAGAGAGAAAGTTACAAAAGTTACACAAAGACACCTCCATATTTCCCATGGTTTTCAACAGTGATTTTCACCTCCTCTCGAAGCAGCAAAATTATCAATATTAGACTCATTTGAAAGCTTATTCAATGAGGAATAATAGTATGCAATCAGATTTTGCATTGGAGCTCCCGGTGGAAAGATATGTGCTATATACTCAAACGGACCATAAATGGAGAAGGTGGTTAAGTGCAAATATCCAATTCTCTTATGAAACAATATTCCTCCAGCATTGCTTTCCTTGATGGGCAGCTTCTTTGTCGACAATAAAGAAGAAATAAATTCTTCCCAAGACAACTTTCCACAAAACAAGGAATTGTGTTTGAAGACCAAAGACCAAGCATTGAAGACTCCACCCATTCCATTAAACCTCCCCAACGGATACTTCCTCTTTTCCCCTATATATTGCAACCAAACTCCCCATTTACCAGTGTGTTCTCCCACACCAAAACCCTCCATCCCAGTAGCTTTAGTATGTGCAATAAACCAATTGCACACACTATGTTTCACACATTATGTAATCCTCCCAACAGCTATCCTCCCAACAGCTATCCTCCCGACAGCTATCTCCCCCATTTATCCCCTTACCCCTTTTAACCCTTTGACAATTAACCCAACCAACCTTGCACACATTAAGGGGGAACACCGAGCCAAAGCATTGCTTCCATCTGACAACTCAAGTGTCAATACGAGGAAGAACCACACCAACACCCATACTTTTCTCTCCCCTGTAATCTCTCTGCATATTGTTCTGCAGATTTGAGCATTTGCATAATACCCCTGCAAATTTTGTGCCTTTCGTGCACCCAGTTACAACCCACCTCAAGCCTAAGCTATCAACCAAGCTTAATCGTTTTTCTTTTTAACTCTTGTAATTTTTCTTTTCTTTTTACAGCCTTAGTCAAAAGGCTTCCTTAATTGTAGTGACAATTAAGAAGAGGGGGTTCGAGGAACTTGCCTTTATCATTCATTGTAAGATTATTAAGTAAGTGGATTATAGTGGATTGATCTCACTGTTGACTACAGTGGGGGTGGATGTAAGAGACGAGCTAAACCTCTGAACCACTTTAAAAACTCCTTGTGTATCTTCTTCCCTTGTCTCTACACTTATACACACTACACCTTGTCTATTTCATTTATTCTTTTTATTATTCTCCGCTGCATAATTACTCTTCCTTTAATCTCTCAACAGCTAACTCCCAAACCAGTTAGCTGTTCAAGTTTTAACCTATCTGTTAATCTTAGTAAAAACATGGACCTTTCAGGAACTATATGCATGAAAGTCTGCCAATGATTTCTTGAAAACAACAAAGAATAACATTCATTCGTTAGCAGGGACACATTATTTGCTATAAAAAGCGAACGAATAGCCCTATCAGTCGAAAATGTTTACATATTCTTTCCGGAAAAGTACTCATCTATCTCCCAAAGGGTGCTCATTACAAGCATAAGTATAATCAGCAAAAAAAAAAAAAATTTGTATGAAAAAAAAAATTCAATATAGTCAATTACGAAATGAACACAAAACTCAAATGACAAAGGACTTACCGTATAACAAAGTGCTCACAGTCTCCTGCCTCTCTAATCGGCATAGGAATTCCGAGATCTATCGATAAGGAACTATTCTTAGCGGATGAAGCATCAGTAGAATTGCTCCCTTGTCCTCGGTGGGGTTGGTCTGTCACTGGTACAATACTTCTCTCCATTGTTACTTATGCACTAAACAAAAGTGTAAAATGATGAATCACTCATGCACAAATAGACAAGTACAATATATTTTTTCAAATAGAAGAAAAGAAAAGATTAATAAACATTTAAGTTATATAAAGAAGAATAACATAAAACTAAATAATATACGTAGATATCTTATGATTAAGTTCATACGGAATTAGTGTTCCATGCGGAAATGCATGCTAAGATTCACTGCAAATGCTAATCACATCAGAGTCTAGGGGCAACAATCATATTAATTAATGTAAATTCGTGGTGGGCCGTTGGGGTGGTCGGGTTCATGTCTGGGTCGGTGGCATATATGGGTTGGTCTTGCTTGGGTCGAGATTACAGTTCGGATCGGGTATGCGGAGCGTATTAACAAAATTCCAAATTTGTGTAACCGCTTGCACTAAATAGCATGCAGTTACACATATGTAGGAAAATCCAAGAAGATATAACAAGTGTACATTGGTTGAGTCTTGCAAATGTTGAAACTCTAATCAGCACAAGAACAAAATCAAAGTGGTAGCAGGCGGAGATTTCCATGATCAATCACCGTTTAGATTGAACGAAAATCTTAAACCACCATAACACCAACTAAATGAAGTAATTCAAAACAAAATCATAAGAAAATTTATCAACAAGTCAAATTTACAAATTAGGGTTTCTTCGCTAAAACACACCGCCGCCCCTTCCGCATGCGGTGTTCAATTGAAATCAAGCCACCCCCTCTACTTCTAAACCATCAAAACAAAATCAATTAGAAAAATCACATTTTTAGTAATCCCAAAAAGAAAATCAACCAATCCAGTCCACAGAAAACCCACAAAAATCACTTATCAGGTATCCACCGATAGCGAAATGAATTGATAAACTCCATCATAAACACAACTAAATAATCAAACCTCATTCATAACCATCCAACATAAACTAACGACAATTCAAAATAAATAACGGAAGCGTAATAATTGCCTTTCAAAACTAACGACTAGTAACCACCGTCCATAAAACCTCTCGTCATCAATGATCTTCAACTTCACCTTAACAACGTTCTTCTCGTACTTTGAAATCCTCCACCTACTTATTACCTGAAGAACAGTAATTATGGAAGGGGTGAGCGGACAATGCTCAGTAAGTTCATACGGGATCTCTCCGGGTTCTAAGGAGAGATGACCGGAAGAACGAAACAACAATAATATTTTCAAAGATAAGCTTTCATAAAATATCAAGTTAACCGTTAAGTTCAAGACAGTTAACAATTAAACTTTTCAATACGAAATGTGGCATTTACTTTCAAGTTCGTCAATTCCAAGATAACGTCACCATTTCAGGTGCAATGCCTGATCAGGGCATTTAAGTAAGATTTATCATGATAATCAACCACTTCAATAAGCAGTATAAAAGTCTAGTTCTTTTTCATTTCAACTAGATTAACCTACTTAGTCCTTTTCATATCAGACTAAGCGAACGTCTATACCAAATTAAGATATAGCAAAGTTTCAACACGTCTATACCAAATTAAGATATACCAAAGTTTCAACACGTCTATACCAAATTAAGATATACCAAAGTTTCAACACGTCTATACCAAATTAAGATATAGCAAAGTTTCAACTTAGTGTCCAAGGTACAAGAACACCATACAATTTCAAAGTTACTTTTGATACCCATTGATTTAAGATATGTCAAAGGGTGAGAGCATTTAAAAGGCGTTCACAACTTTTAAGAATGCAAAACGTTACCGCCACATGGTAACAACTCATGAAGGAAATTCAAGGAATCCTACATTGAAGGATAGAGACAATCAAAAGCTAGGATCGTAATCCCTTACCTTAGCCTTGCGGTCTTCAATTAGCAATTTCACGTGCTCAATCTACAAACACGCAAATAATGTTTTCTTAGGAACATGAATTACTTAAATTCTCCGTCCCCACTATATTTTATTTACTTTCTTAACTTCACGAGCTCATCCTCTTAAACTCTTCGTTAGGGTTCGTTCTACCCATTACTTGTGTTCCCGAAATACCCTTTTCGGATTACTAAAATACCCCTAGGGTTATATTAATTCCATTCCCAAATAATAAGTTTTAGGATTGCATTAATCCTATTTAAAACACTATTCCCAGCTCAAAAATCACTATTCACAGCCTATGTTACTATTCAAAGATTTCTACTATTCACAGCGCAAAGTTACTGTTCACATAACACTATTCACAGCGTAAAATTACTATTCACAGAATTTATACACACACTGTTTTCATCTTGGAAAATACACACAAAACACCTACACACCCACGCACACACTTACTGCACACACAAACACACACTGTACACACACTTCACGCACACACACACTTCCTACAAATCACACACACGCCCACACACACAAGTCATACACACACATATACATGCACCCATAGATATATACATGCTCCAAAACATCTCTTCACTTTTTAAATCCCAATATCACAAACCCTAATTCATCAATGTATCTTTTAGGGTTCTTAGATTACAACCTTAATAATCCAAACTAACAACGAGTAGGTGATTTGGGAGTACCTTTGATGAATGGAATCGACTCTCTCTTTCTTTTCCTCTTCTTCCTCTTTCCCGAGTTCTTCTTCTCTCGGTTTCTCCCTCTCCCGCTGGTAGCCGCCGCCTCTCTCTGTCCCGTTCTTCTTTTCTTTTTCTTTTCTTTTTGTGATTAATAAAGAGGGAAGGGTTTTAAGATGTGTATATATAGTAGGGTTTTAATTTCCCTAATTGAAAAGGATTAACTAAACCCGATGGGTTTTATTTAATTTGGGCCCGAACTTAAGCCCAACATTAATAAAATACAAGAATTAAAAAAAAAAAAAAAAACTAAGCCGGGTATTACATTCTTACCTCCTTAAAAGGGTTTGGTCCTCCAAACCAAACGCACGTCATTTTGAAAATAAATCGGGATACGTCTCTCGCATTTCGCTCTCGAGCTCCCACGTAGCTTCTCTTTCAGTGTGGTTGCTCCATTGCACCTTCACATAAGGAATTACTCTTTTCCTCAAAATCTGGTCCTTGCGATCAACAATCTTCATAGGCCTTTCATCATAGCTCAAATCAGCGCGAACTCTAAGCTGCTTATACTCGATCACATGAATTGGGTCGGGGATGTACTTCCTTAACATCGATACATCGAACACGTTATGCACTCCCGCTAGCACAGGTGGTAAGGCTAATTTATAAGCCACTGCCCCAACCCTTTTTTCCAAAATCTCGAATGGTCCCGCGTACCTTGGGTTTAACTTCCCGCGAATACCAAATCTCATAACTCCTTTAGTTGGCGAGATTTTCAAATACACTCTATCCCCTATCTGAAATTTTAAATCACGCCTCCTACGATCGGCATAGGATTTCTGTCTACTCTGAGCGGTCAAAAGCCAATTTCGTATCTGCTGTACTTTATCCGCCGTCACTTGGACAATTTCCGGTCCCGTCAACTTCCTTTCACCTACTTCGTCCCAACAAGTCGGTGATCTACACTTTCACCCATATAATGCTTCGTACGGTGCCATTCTGATATTAGCATGGAAACTATCGCTATACGCGAGAACTCTACCAATGGCAAATGTTCATCCCAAGTACCTTGCCAATCCAACGATGTATCTCTTAACATATCCTCCAACATTTGGATAGTTCTTTCTGACTGTCCATCTGTCTGCGGGTGAAAAGTTGTACTAATTGTCAACTCTGTCCCCAAAGCTTGTTGCAGACTGTTCCAAATTTTTGACGTGAATCGCGTATCCCTATCAGACACTATTGACACCGGTATTCCATGCAACCTTACAACCTCATCAATATACAACTTAGCCATCTTTTCTAGCGAATCTGTCACCTTGATTGCCAGAAAATGGGCCGATTTCGTGAGCCTATCTACTATCACCCAAATTGCATTATACCCTTTCAACGTCTTCGGTAATCCAACCACTAGATCCATAGCTATGTGTTCCCACTTCCATTCAGGGATAGGTAACGACTGTAATAGTCCTGCAGGCCTTTGATACTCACTTTTTACTTGTTGACATACTAAACATCTTGACACGAATGTTGCCACATCTCCCTTCATATGGTTCCACCAATAAGATTCCCTCAGATCTCTATACATTTTTGTGCTTCCCGGATGCACAGAAAACCTCGAACAATGAGCTTCATTTAAAATCTCTCTTTTGATGTCTTCGTTGCTTGGCACCCAAATCCTTGATTGGTACCTCACAATCCCGTCTTCTCCAACACGAAAGCCCTTCCATTTTCCTTCCGCGATCTTTGCACGTATCTTGATTACTTATTCATCAAATTCTTGTGCTATCTTAATTCTATCCAAAAGAGTAGGTTGTACACTCAAATGTGCCATATACCCTTGAACTCTTACTTTCATACCTAACACTTCAACGTGGTTCCATGCACTTACCTCCTTAGGCTTTAACGTCACTAGGGTTCCATGATTCTTCCTACTTAGCGCGTCTGCCACCTTATTGGCTTTCCCAGGATGGTATAAGCTTTCACAATCATAGTCCTTTAATAATTCGAGCCATCTCCTTTGCCTCATATTAAGTTCTTTTTGAGTAAAAATATACTTAAGGCTCTTATGGTCCGTGTAAATCTGACACGTAGTCCCATATAAATAATGTCTCCAAATCTTCAACGCAATAACTACTGCAGCTAACTCCAAATCATGAATCGGATAGTTCTTTTCGTGGACTTTCAATTGTCTCGATGCGTAGGCTATAACTTTGTCATTCTGCATTAACACGCAGCCTAATCCTTTAATCAACGCATCACTATACATCACAAATCCGTCCGATCCAGAAGGTAACGTAAGAACTGGTGCAGACACCAATCGTCGCTTTAACTCTTGGAAATTCTTCTTGCACTCCTCTGACCAAACGAATTTTGCCCCTTTTTGGGTCAGCCTTGTTAACGGTAAAGATAACTTAGAGAAACCTTCAATGAATCTCCTATAATAACCAGCCAATCCCAAGAAACTTCTTATTTCACTAACAATGGTGGGTCTTTCCCAATTCACGATAGCTTCTATTTCCGTTGGGTCCACTGTTACTCCATCCTTTGACACTACATGACCTAGGAACGCTACTTTCTCCAACCAAAATTCGCACTTTTTTGAATTTGGCACACAATTGTTGTTCTCTTAAAATTTGCAACACTAACCCCAATTGCTCTTCATGTTCTTCCTTAGTCTTTGAATATACTAAGATGTCATCAATAAACACTATGACATACTTGTCCAGGAATTCTTGAAATATCCTATTCGTCAGTACCATAAATGCAGCAGGCACATTAGTCAGTCCGAATAGCATCACCAAAACTCATAGTGACCATACCTCGTCTTAAAGACCGTCTTCACAACCTCTTCTTTCTTCACCTTTAACTGATGATAACCAGATCTCAAATCTATCTTCGAGAAATAACCTGCACCTCGAAGTTGGTCAAACGAATCGTCTATCCTTGGTAACGGGTATTGCTTCCTTACCGTCACACGATTCAGTTCTTTATAATCGATACACATTCTCATCGATCCGTCCTTCTTCTTTACGAACAACACCGGTTCACCCTACGGTGATACAATCAGCCTAATCAAACCCTTGTCCAACAACTCTTGTAGTTGCTCCTTCAATTCAGTTTCGTCAGAGCCATTCTATACGGCGCCTTTGATATATGTGCGGTTTTGGGTACTAAGTCTATAGTAAACCCCACCTCTTTCTCTGGTGGTATTCCAGGCAAATCCCCCGGAAACACGTCCTCAAAATTTCTAATTACAGACAAAGATTCAATACTAACTTCCTTTTTGGTCATTCTCGCTACTGTAGGCCAAAAATCCATAACAACCCTTCTTTGATAATTTGCAAGCTTTCAACACCGAAATAAAATCTAATCTAGTTCTAGGCTTCGTGCCTTGGAATCTAAACTCTTCTCCAGACGGTAATCTGAATTAAACTTCTTTTTTAAACCAATCCACATGGGCATGGTATACAGCTAACCAGTCCATTCCCAAGATTACATCGAATTCACCAATCTCCAATTCGATCACATCGACTTCCATCTTTTTTTTTCTTGGTTCCATCCTCCGGAACTCCCTTTAGACATAGATATTTACATGAGTTAACATCGAGAACTCAGCCATTTTGTCATTACGGATACTCGCCGAATAATATGATACTTTTCCCTGCTTATCATGAATATGAGACGTTTTTCACGCACTCTAATACCATCAATGCTTGTCATCTTTCATTTTATACGTGTAGATCATCTCTACAGATTATCATTCGAATCATAGGTCGCGTACTAGACTACTGGTCGTTTCAATAGACCGACTTCCTTTCCATTAGTCAATTTTACTATTCTTATTGATCGATTCATTAGACCATTTATATCTCATTGGTCACCACCATAGACCATTATCTCTCCTTGGTTGGTTTATTTGGCCAATCTTACTTTAGTAGTCGTTTCCCTAGACTTAATTACTAATCGCAGGTCGATCCACTAGACCCTTACTATTTCCACCGGTCATTCCAATAGACCATTTTCACTTCCGTTGGTCGCTTCACTTGACCACTATTGTTCACACTTGGATGTCCCACTAAACCAATTAATACCCATGGTCTTTTCACTCGAACTATTTTCTTGCTCTAGGTTATCTCACATGCTAACAATACTCATTATTTACACATATAAGTCGTCTTAATAGACTAATCATTCTAATAAAGGTCAAACACTAGACCTATGGTCGTTTCAATGAACCAATACTACTTTCACTAGTCAACTTACTATACTCCTTGGTCGCCTCTTTAGACCTTAACATTTCCCATAGGTCATTCAATAGACCAACACTTAGTTTCATTAGTCGACTTTACTGGACTCTTTAGGGTTTCATTAAACCATAACTATTCACTTTGGTCATTTCAATAGACCATTACTTCCTTGGTAAGTCGTTTCACTTGACTTAATCACATATCACAGTCATTTCACTAGACCGTTTTCACTTTTCGTTAGTCTTTTCATTAGACCACATTTACTTTCATAGGTCATTTCAATAGACCCTTATTACTTTCATTTGGCCATTTCACTAGACCATACTTTCATTCATTAGTCGTTTCAACAGACTATACTTTCTTGTTCTTGGTTAACGCACATTTTTAACTCTACAAAATATAAATAAAATCACAAAACTTTTAGGAATCATATAAGAGAAAATTACTTTTATTAATAAGTGGAATAGGTTCACAATTAAACGAATTCAAAGTAAAGAGAAGATACTCAATTGAGTCTTCAAACTACTACTAGTTACTTTTACTAGCAATGAAAATTTAAAAGTATTCGTTGTCCCACTTTCCAACTTTCCTAGACCTTCCTCTAGGTCTCCCACTTGACACTTTTGGAGCCTACTTCACTTTGTTCTTGGATCCATTTGGTCTTCTCTAGACCTTTGGTTGGTACTTCTTGTGGCTCATCATCATCAATTATGATTGGGGTAGCTTCATTCCCCTCTATGATAACATTTACTTCCTCAATTTCAACTTCGGCTACCAATTCTTCTTCATTTGGAGCCTCATTGCCTATAGGGCCATTGGTTCTTGCTCTACGACTATAGTTGCCTTTAAACATTACACTTCATCAAACCATATATAGACTTGTTCTCTAGTCTGCTCAAGGTATCTCTCAGTGTCACTAAGATCTTCTTTATATCTTTGCAACTTTGTCTTTGTCTCTTCCAATTCTTCTTAGTGCTTGGTGTTTTTCAATTCTTTCCAGTCTTGCACCAATTTATCATACGTGAGGCCCAATCTCTGCCTTTCAACTTCCACTTTCTTGCGCAACTTTTTTTTTTCCTTCCTTTAGTCATTTGATCCCCAAAACCTAACGTTGGATAAACTTTCTTCTTAGAGCTACATGTCCCCAAAACATCTTTGATTTGCTAGGTCCGTCCATGATTTACAATGAAAACAACCACTATTAGAATCACATAAACCTCATAATGTGTTCATTCTTAATGAAGAGACAACGCTCATTCACAATCATTCAAGATTATTCCCCATTATATACTTATACTCCTCTACAATTCTCACATTAGGTTCTTTCCCAAAATAGTAAGTTTTTTTATTTGGAAAGTTCCCTAACTTAGAAATTTTCCTAACTTAGAAAGTTTCCTAATTTAGAAGGTTTCCTCAAAAGGTAAGTTTCCTAAAATGGTAATTCTCCAAAAATACTATCTTCCTTATCAGAGTTCTAAAGCCCAATCTATGTTAAGTACTATTTATCCTCATAGTCTTAACTTCTTTCTATAGTCTCTCATGTAAACCTAAACCGGAGCTCTGATTACCAACTGTAACACCCCGCATTTCAGAGTATTATAACATCCTTTAGATAATATAAATCCGTCCCCAAAATAAAGGGATAACGGTCATAAACTACAATTCAAATCTCCACAGCTAGTATCTCTAACCACAATTCAAAATAAATAACGGAAGCGTAATAATTGCCTTTCAAAACTAACGACTAGTAACCACCGTCCATAAAACCTCTCGTCATCAATGATCTTCAACTTCACCTTAACAACGTTCTACTCGTACTTTGAAATCCTCCACCTACTTATTACCTGAAGAACAGTAATTATGGAAGGGGTGAGCGGACAATGCTCAGTAAGTTCATACGGGATCTCTCCGGGTTCTAAGGAGAGATGACCGGAAGAACGAAACAACAATAATATTTTCGAAGATAAGCTTTCATAAAATATCAAGTTAACCGTTAAGTTCTAGACAGTTAACAATTAAACTTTTCAATACGAAATGTGACATTTACTTTCAAGTTCGTCAATTCCAAGATAACATCACCATTTCAGGTGCAATGCCTGATCAGGGCATTTAAGTAAGATTTATCATGATAATCAACCACTTCAATAAGCAGTATAAAAGTCTAGTTCTTTTTCATTTCAACTAGATTAACCTACTTAGTCCTTTTCATATCAGACTAAGCGAACGTCTATACCAAATTAAGATATAGCAAAGTTTCAACACGTCTATACCAAATTAAGATATACCAAAGTTTCAACACGTCTATACCAAATTAAGATATAGCAAAGTTTCAACTTAGTGTCCAAGGTACAAGAACACCATACAATTTCAAAGTTACTTTTGATACCCATTGATTTAAGATATGTCAAAGGGTGAGAGCATTTAAAAGGCGTTCACAACTTTTAAGAATGCAAAACGTTACCGCCACATGGTAACAACTCATGAAGGAAATTCAAGGAATCCTACATTGAAGGATAGAGACAATCAAAAGCTAGGATCGTAATCCCTTACCTTAGCCTTGCGGTCTTCACTTAGCAATTTCACGTGCACAATCTACAAACATGCAAATAATGTTTTCTTAGGAACATGAATTACTTAAATTCTCCGTCCCCACTATATTTTATTTACTTTCTTAACTTCACGAGCTCATCCTCTTAAACTCTTCGTTAAGGTTCGTTCTACCCATTACTTGTGTTCCCGAAATACCCTTTTCGGATTACTAAAATACCCCTAGGGTTATATTAATTCCATTCCCAAATAATAAGTTTTAGGATTGCATTAATCCTATTTAAAACACTATTCCCAGCTCAAAAATCACTATTCACAGCCTATGTTACTATTCACATATTTCTACTATTCACAGCGCAAAGTTACTGTTCACATAACACTATTCACAGCGTAAAATTACTATTCACAGAATTTATACCCCACTGTTTTCACCTTGGAAAATACACACAAAACACCTACACACCCACGCACACACTTACTGAACACACAAACACACACTGTACACACACTTCACGCACACACACACTTCCTGCAAATCACACACACGCCCACACACACAAGTCATACACACACATATACATGCACCCATACATAAATACATGCTCCAAAACATCTCTTCACTTTTTAAATCCCAATATCACAAACCCTAATTCATCAATGTATCTTTTAGGGTTCTTAGATTACAACCTTAATAATCCAAACTAACAACGAGTAGGTGATTTGGGAGTACCTTTGATGAATGGAATCGACTCTCTCTCTCTTTTCCTCTTCTTCCTCTTTCCCGAGTTCTTCTTCTCTCGGTTTCTCCCTCTCCCGCTGGTAGCCGCCGCCTCTCTCTGTCCCGTTCTTCTTTTCTTTTTCTTTTCTTTTTGTGATTAATAAAGAGGGAAGGGTTTTAAGATGTGTATATATAGTAGGGTTTTAATTTCTCTAATTGAAAAGGATTAACTAAACCCGATGGGTTTTATTTAATTTGGGCCCGAACTTAAGCCCAACATTAATAAAATACAAGAATTAAAAAAAAAAAAAAAAAACTAAGCCGGGTATTACACCATCAGCTCACAACAAAACTAACAACAACAACAAATCAAAATCTAATTTTAAAAAAACTAAACAAAAACTAATTCACATATCTGATAACAAATTAAAGAGAAGCGTATACATCAATTTTGAAGCGCTCAGAAGAAAACCAGAATTATTTGGACAAGCTTTCCAAGGCAAGTTCCAACAATCCAGTTTTTAATAAGAAATTTGAACCTGCCAGACACGAATTAGATTGGAAAATGCAGAAAAAAAACCCTAATAGGTTTGAGGAATTTAAAAGGAGTGAGAAAAATAAAGTAGAGAGAGGGACACTGTCAAGTGTGTATTGTGTGTGTGAAGAGACAGACAACCATTTATTTTGTCATTTTATTTTTTCTCCAGGACTCCACTTATTTTTAAATATATATATATATATATATATATATATATATATATATATATATATATATATTAAAATTGGCCAAAAGAGCTATGGTATTGACATGTGGACAGACAATGGAGAAAGCTTGCATTTGGAGAAGCCACATCAACAATATACTAATAAATAAGTGACTTTTCATTTTCTTTTCATTAGCTAATACTATTAGCTAATAATAATAGTTACTACAAAGGGTAATAAAGTAAGAGAAAGAAAGTAGGTAGTGAGTTTTTGTTGTGAGAATAACAAGTGGGTCCCAATTTCTATTTTACGTAATAAAGTAAAGTAAGAACTTTAAATTGAGATAAACTAAAAAGGAAAGTAAGAACCTTAAATCGGATAGAGGGAGTATTTGTTAATGTAGTCAATATTTACAATTAACTATTATAATTAATTATTAAATAAATTAAAAATTACTATTAATAGTTTTAGTTATCATAATAGTATTAGTTAAGCATTATACAATATGTGTTAAAAAGTACTCACTTATTTCGAGAGTAAGAGTCTTACTTTCTATTTTGGTACATCCCGGAGTAAGAGTCTATTTCCCAAAATGACAAATGATCAGAAAGAATGAATAGTGATTTGGACAATTTTATCCTTCTAATGCTTATATAATTAAAAAAAGACCAAACTTACATACTTTTTGTTCACTTACACTATGAGTAGTGTTTTGGACAATTATACACTCAACCCACTTGCAATGTTTACCCATTTTCTATTATTTCTTTAATATGTGTCCGCAAACAAGGTAAGACTCTTATTATAGAATAGAGGGAGTATTAATTAATCATAATAGTTACTATATATGTTAATTTTTAATTTTAATATTAATAATTAATCATAATAGATATTATATATGCTAATAATTATAATTAATAGTATTAATTAATTATAAAAGTCTGTAGTTATTATATAAATTAATTGTTACTATTAATAGTATAAGTTTGTGTTTTAGACGAAAAAAATATTTTTTAAGATATAGTAAAATTATTATTTTACTAACACATCAGATGTACATTATAAACCATCTTTATATTCAAATTTTAATTATCATAATAAATAAAAATTATTTACAACAAAATAAAAATTAAAACAATTCTCCTAATTTTTAAGCAAACATTTTAATTCATATACTATATATTTATATTACAAAAATTATTATATAACTTTATTAAATAAAAAAAAAAAAAAAAAAAAATTTCCCATGCAAAGCACGGGTTACCTACTAGTCTGAAGAGAAAGTCTAGAAAGAGAAAACCAATGTTGTTCTGCCACGTCAGCAAAATAATTGAAAGTTCTTATCACCAAACTTTTGAAACCCTAGTCATGTCCTATCTAGGCTGCTGAGAGATGTTTCTCCTATTTGAACGGTTATGATTGAAAGTTAGGAAATACTTAGGGGTGATCATGGTCCGGTTTGATCCATTTTTTGTAAAAAAAATAATGGAACTAGGACCAGGACCAGGACCAATATATCGGTTCTAGAGAAATTTAGAACCGGAACCAGACCAATAAATTTGAGAACCATCACACAGGTTCTAGTTTCATTGGTACGGTTTTGGTCCGGTTCTAGTGGTTCATTATATAAATTAAATTAATATTATACACTTGAAAACATAAATTAGATTAATTCAACTATCAATTTCAACCCTAAGAATGAAAAATCTAATTGTAGTTAAAAAGAAACATACAACAATCAAAAATATAAATTGAAGGGAAGAACTGATATTGAGATTTTTTTTTTAATTCAATACATAATATATTATATTTATAGTAAATACATTATGTATTATTTAGTGTAAAATGTGTGTATATATGCATGTATGTATGAATATTACATTATTGGTCTGGTCCAACCAGTAGCTAAAATTGCTAAGAACCAAACCAAACCAATATACCGGTTCTGAAAAAATTTGGAACCAGGACCGAACCATTAACATTAGTCTGGTCCGGTTTTGACTGGTTTGGTCCGGTTCTATTGGTTCGGTCCGGTTCTAATTTTTTATGCTCACTCCTAGAAATAGGGATGACCAAACACGGTTCTGAACCGTTTCTCTTCCGGTTACGGTTCGGAACCGCCGGTTCACGGTTTGGAACTGCCGGTCTACAGTTTTTTTTTAAAAAAAAAAAAAATTAACAGAAAAAACAATTATAATAATATTTTATTGCCGATTTTTTTTACAAAAAAGATATAGAAAAAATGTTTTAAACGTTAAAAAGGTCCGTCCCTCTTTTCTTTTATATACTCAACAATTTATTATTATTATTATTATTCACTGAATTTGGCAAAAAAATCAGTCAAAACTTAACTTTTCTTGTTAACTTTCCATTAGTAACGGTTAATTCTGATGAACCCATTAGAAATCTAACAATTATGACGGTTTTCTAACGGCTTTGCTGAGGGTTTTCTAGCGGTTTTGCTGATGGTTCTGGTTCCGTTTCGGGTTTGGTCTAGGCGGTTCATAGCGGTTCGGAACCGCCGGTTCACAGTTTTCAGAGGGGATGAATAGGAAATGGCCCGTGTTACAAACGGTCCCGGTTCACACGGTTCCGGTTTTCGTCATGGTTCAAAGCGGTTCCGGGCATTTCGGTTTTGATTCCGAACCAATTTATCAGTTTCAGTTCGGTTCTGGTTCGGTTTGGCATCCCTACCTAGAAATACTAGTCCATGGGACTGTGGGGTGTGATGATGGGAAATGTCAGCCCTAAGGTCCCTAAAAAAGCAATAACGTAAAGTAAAATAAAGATAAAGTACTCCCTTTGTCCCATCTTAAACTTCAAAAAAAAAAGTGGGCACAAGAATTAAGATGAGAATCTTTATATTATACTCCCTCCGTCCCATCTTAAACTTCAAAAAATTTCATTTTGGGCGTCCCATCTTAAACTTCAAAATCCCAAAATGGAAACTTATTTATACTTTTTTATTTAGTGGACCTACATGTCATACATACAACAACTATCCACTAACTATTCTCTATCCCACTTTTTCTCTCCTACCACTTTCTATACTCACAACACTCTACCTCACTATCTATATTTTATAATATAAAGATTTTCATCTTAATTCTTGTACCCACTTTTTTTTTTTAAGTTTAAGATGAGACGGAGGGAGTAAAATATAGATAGTGGGGTAGAGTGTTGTGAGTATAGAAAGTGGGTAGGAGAGAAAAAGTGGGGTAGAGAATAGTTAGTGGATAGTTGTTGTGTATATGACATGTAGGTCCCACTAAATAAAAAAGTATAAATAACTTTCATTTTTTGGATTTTTGAAGTTTAAAATGAGACGCCCAAATGAGAAATTTTTGAAGTTTAAAATGGGACGGAGGGAGTATTATGTTAATATGCCCAAACAAATATTCCAATGAAATTAAGATAATATTTTCCAAAAAAGAGAACAGAACTTTAATTTTGTTCCCTTTTGAACGAAAGATATAGGAAGACTCTAAAATAAGATTGCAATAATTCTTATTTCACTATTCTTATAAATATAATTAGATTTTTTTTTGGTAAAGTCTATGTTTTAAGATTGAGGTGGTCTCCCATGAGAACAAGGGGATCCGTCTCATGCATGAGAGGGGTCGACCCATGGCCCATGGGGCGTGACCCGCCACGTGGCAGTCTCCTAGAGGTCCCAAATTTTTTTATTTTTGTTTTTTTTTGAGTTTTTATATTATTTTTTCGGCTTTTCATCCGTTCACCAAAAGTAATAGTTACCATAACTTAATGTAATGACTGTATACATATAAAGTAACATTGTTCATAAGTAAACGTAACACCTGTTTTACAAAAACAAAAAGCTCGTTTTACAATTTTTTTCAAATGTAATAGTGACTATAATTACATGTAACCCAAACAATATCTAAATGTAATTATCATTTATATTGAAATGTAATAGTGATTTTGCAAAAATGTAAAATATTGTGTATTTTGATTTAATTTTTTGAAAGAAAGTAACATTTGAAAAGTAACAACTCATATATATGAATGTAATTGTTTGTACAAGTAAATGTAACACTTTCATAAAAGAAATTATAACATATTTCTATAGATAATGTAATACTTTTACATGTAACACTAATCAAGTGGTTTTAGCTCTAAAAATGTAAATGGTTGAATTATTACTTTTTATTTACATATGTGTTACAATTATGTATAAACATTATTACATAAAAGTAACACATTCGTTACATTATAGTTGTAATAAGTATTACTTTTGGCAAACGAAGAAAACATATGAAAAAACACTGTTACTTTTCTGTATATATGTATTACTTTTATGTATACAAACTGTTACTTTATATGTATATAGTCATTACATTATGTATAGTAACTATTACTTTTGACAAACCGAAAAAAACCAAAAAAGCTTTATTCCACCCCATCTAAAAAATATAATCCCATTATTTTAACCTTTTATTATACTATTTCTTATACAAATAGAGCTGGACTACTATGCGACGGTGTGAGACCGTTCCCGCCATTTTTTTTTTTATAATTTTTTTTCCCTGCCATTTTTTGCTAGCCAGCAAAAGTAACACTTTTTATAAGGAAATGTAACACTTTTTTTCTCATATGTAACACTTTTTTTTTCAAAAAAAAAACTATTTATATTATTTTGCGAAATTGATGTTACATCTTACAATAAAGTATTACTTTTTTAAGACCAAACATAAGAAAGTGTTACATTTTCTAATCACAAAAATTAATTAGATTATTTGCGAAACTGCTGTTACATCTTACAATAAAAAGTGTTACTTTTTTAAGACCAAACTGTTACTTTCTTCATAAGAAAGTGCTATATTTTATTATGACGAGCAGCTCACTTGTTTTGTATGTTACATTTTTTTTTAAATAAACCATATCATGACCTATGTAGTTTTATTCGTCTCGTCGAGACGACACAGCGGTATTTAAAAAAAATCGACTTCAAAATCTCAAGATATAGCATTTTAAAATTATTGGAGTTTTTTTTTTTTTTTTTTTTAACAAACATGTGGATTTGGGAAAAGGGGGGGGGGCGCCTGTCTCACGCACCGTCTCACAGCGTGAGACGGTCGCATATAAGTATTGTTCATAGTGACAAAAGTCACAAAGATAAGAACAATAGAGCTTCTTGAAAGAAGTTGTTGAATTCTATAGTCGTGAAGTCACAAAGACTAAAACTATAAGAGCTTCTTGGAAGAAGTTGTTAAATCCTAATAGTGATTGAGTGACTAATATCATAAAGATATAAAAAATAGGACTTCTTGAAGAAAGTTGTTAAATCCTATTGTTGTTGTTGACGAAAAATGACACAATATTTAGAAGGAGTACTTCTAAAAAGAAATTGTGTATTATGAGTATGAGAATGAGAATATAAGTTTATTGAATTTGGAGGTACTCCAAGATGAAACTTCTAAACTTTGGAATAATTAACCTCAATTTATTATTTTATCAAGGAAATAGGAGGTGATAATTATGAGTTGTTACAAGAAATAAATTGTGTTAATTCTCTTTTTCTGGTATTTTCTAAAAAGGAAGATATTGATTATAAAGAAAACACTTTTTCTAGTATCTTCTAAAAACTCTTTTAGGATCATTATGGCATATATGGCATATTATGATCTTGAGTTTTCGTCAAATGGATATAAAGACAAGCTTTCTCAATGGAGACATTTAGGAAACTATTTATATAAAGAAGCCAGAAATGCTGACTGATTTATTAAAGAAATCCATTTATAGGCTTAAGATAACTTCTCGTTAATGGTACTTAATTAAGTTATTCTTTCATTTGGTTTTGAAACGAATCTTGATTAAGATTGTGTATACCATAAGTTCAGTGGGAGTAAATTTATAATTTTGGTCTTATATGTGGATGATATTTTGCTTGCTAGTAATAATTTTGAACCTTCTTAAGGAAACTAAGAAATTTCTTATTTGAAATGAAAGATCTTGGTGAAATTGAGTCTGAGAAAACTGCTGTCGAAAAGGCACAATCATTTAGAAGAACTCTGTCCCCTAAATTCTTCTTCTTCATCTTATTTCTCCCTACAACATCTTTAATGGATTCAACAGGTAATACATCGCTTCCACCTTCATCTCCTTCCTCAATCTCCTTCTAAATATGAGTATGGCATTCGGAGATCACAAATTGTTCCAACAATGAGATGATATGTACAGCGATGAAAAGAATATTTATATAAATATATGTAATATTCTAGGATTACCTGTGAGAACAGAGTTTGTTGGGTTTTCAATAGCTGAAACAGCTTGAACAAATTGCCTTTTGGAAAACTTTTGCCGGACACTGTGAAAATGACAGTAGAGTCCAAGAAAATCAACTTATATTGATGAGCCACAATCTTATATTTACCATGGTTATCAACCATGATCAGGTTGGTAATGTCATAATGGCTTTGCTCATGTAGCTTGTTCTTGAACTTGCTTATCAAAGACGTTGGTATAGTAGCCTGTATTCTTTCTCCTTAAAAAAAGAAAAGATAACAAATTTATAAGAGGTTTTCATAAGTTTATTGTCACAATGGCTTTGCTCACGTAGCTTGCTCTTTTTTTTTCCCACTAAATCCCGTCTTGTTAAAGGTCTAAGGCAAGTGAGTTTGTTTGTGTGCACAAGTTTGATTTGTTTATTTCGACTTAAATTAATTCATGAGTGTTTGTGTGTGCATTTTTGGTTTGCGCCATCTTGGTAACTGTTTTGTTCAATATTTTTCAGAACACTGGATATCAAGTGTGCTACTATTGATGAAATTGAGTCTGAGAAACATGCTGTCGAAAAAAGTTTCGAAATGCTCGACTAAGTTCAGGTAATACATTAATACTATTTTTTCAAATTATCTGTTTGTATTGTACAAAGTTCGAAACCATTACTAAAAAAAACTGTTTCTTATTACTCTCTTCCATTCTAAAATGATTTTTCTTTAAAAAAAATTAAATTTGCCAAAAAAAAAAAAAAAACCAATCATTTTGGGATGGATTGAGTATTATGGTATCTATATATTTGTATCAAGAGTCTTCTTTTTTTTTTTTTTTTTTTTTTAGATCCGGGTTGAGTATTATGGTAATATTCTAATACTAACTTTTCAAAAACATCTGTTTCTAAACTTTGTATTTGTTGTTTGCAAAATTTTGAGTATGCCTAAGAGATAAAAGATGGAGAAGACTCTTGAAAATGATGAAGCAAACTACAATTCCTGAAGGACTGGAAGATCAAATCCAATAATGCTCGACTAAGTTAAGGTAATATACTAATACTATTTTTTCAAAATATCTGTTTGTACTGTACAATAGTGTTCAAAAAAAAAAAGTTTCTTATTACTCTTCCGTTCTAAATTGATTTCTAAAAAAAAAAAAAAATTTGGGACGGGTTGAGTATTAGTATCTATATATTTGTAGCAACGCTTCTTTTTTTTTTTAGAACCTCTCTGTAGCAACACACAAAACACTTTGAAAAAATAAATTAAATCAACATCTAATAGTAACAATATAGTGCAGTACAAACATATTATTGATGTTGGGTTGACATAGCAAACCAACATCAATAATCTCTGTCAAGTTATTATCATGTACTATGAAATCCAGTTTCATTGAGAATTTTGAAGAAATAAATTAAATCAACATCTAATAGTAACAATATTGTGCAGTACAAACTGATTATTGATGTTGGGTTGACATAGCAAACCAACATCAATAATCTCTGTCAAGTTATTATCATGTACTATGAAATCCAGTTTCATTGAGAATTTTGATTTTCAAGTAAGAAGATAGTTTCAAGAAATGCAGTTTCATGATAGTAGAAAAAACCTAATCTTATAAATTTGTTACCTCTGCATCCACAAGAACACATTCGAAAGTGTTCGGTAACTTCAAAATTGGGTCAGTTTCGACCTCCCACTTTCGTGCAACCAAAACCCTAACACTCCAGTTTGATTTACCCTTCTTAAGTTCACGAAAGAGGTTTCGAGTCATACTCATCTTTGCTGCAGGTGTTGATGATTTCAAAAGTATTGCCAAAAAGTATAGTCTTTCAAATTGGAGGCTCAAGGATGTCTATATATACAGGATGGTGAGATGTATTTTGCCAAAAATTCGAATGATTTATTTACCATATCTAGAGCTACCAGTGTTAGGCAAGAATTGAAGAGAATATACAAATAGTTTCCAATGATTTTTTTTTATCCGTGATTACTGCTGTAATTATGGCATGAATTTTCGACTGGTTAATTTGAAAATTGAGTGTGTTTTATGGCTATGAAAGCTATATGTTTTTTATTATTAATAATTAAATTAAATGTGATTCCTTCCAATTAAAACAACCGTATTTTTGGATACATTGTACTATTTTGTTACCAATTGTTGTTTTTGAGATGGGAAGTAAAGGGTTGACATGGAAAGTAAAGGGTTTTGGTAATAAGCAAATTTAAAGAGGCTGATATGAGTTAATTGTCCTTGATGATAGGCTAATTTAAGGGTGATTGATGACAACTGTTTTAGAATTTTGATTTTCAAGTAAGAATATGTATGCAAGTATAAGGATAATTTTGGGTTAAAAAAAAATGTTAGGATACGTTTTATGTTTGAATAAATGACAACTGTTTTAGAATTTTACTCCTTCCGTCCCACACCAATGGATACTTTTGGTCAAACCTACTTGAACTTGGACTAACATTTTATGATAAATAATTTTTCTCCATTAAAATTTAAAAATAATTATGAATAATTTAGTATAAAATATTAGTCAAAGTTCAAATTGTTTTGACCAAAAGTACCCATTGGTATGGGACAGAAGGAGTATAAATTAAGAACTACAAGTCAATCAAATCGAATAAAGAGCCAGCTATTTTGTATGGTGCTATTTACTGTTAACATTGATTGAACATGCTTTCCATATATACATTGAAAAAGAAGCAGGAAAATAGAATTGTTAAAATCACTTGTATCATTATATTATAATAGATTAAATATGGAAGTAAATCTCAGCATTTGAAATGGAGCCAAAATTATGGAACAGATATTCACACTGCATTTAAACTTCCAAAAAAAATAGCTGATATCAATGAAAAATCACATATGAAATGGTAAAATCACAAACCCCTTGATTCTCTCTCTTTTTTTTTTTACTCTCTTCACGACTCTCTATTTCTTTTCGCAGACTCCTCTCTTCAGCACTCTCAACATAAAATGAATGATCAATTCAACCATAACGAGTTCTTTTTTCTCCATAAAATAATAAATCAGAGTTTGGAGGTTGTAGAATCTGTTGGAGTTACAAGAATATCGGAGTCCAACAAGAAACCATGTACTTCCGACTAAAGGTGAGAAAATTTTCCAAGTGTTTCTCTTGAAATTGATAGAGATTCTATTAGGGAATTGCAAAATTGTGTTGTTCATCTTCCTGAATGTGTTCACTTAATTTAAGACTAGTTGGGTAAAGGAAATACCCTGCATGCATTTTTCATCAGATATCATTTTATGAATTTATGTTCATCTTATCTTCATCCTGTTTATAATTCTTGCTAATGCAATCTTGGTTTTTATTTATTTCATTTTACCAAGTGTTATTCCATGATTTAACGAGGAGCATTTGATCGGAATTTGCAGTTTTTGGACAAGAAACATGATGAAGTTGACGAGGATCTTGATTTCAGAGCGTTTCAAAATGGATTTGTAAGTACAATAAGTTTTATTTTGGTTTACCATTGCGCCTATGAATCGGTAAAATAGTTAGTCTTACCATAATGTGGTGTCTGAGACAAAGATGACTTTTTTTTTCAAGCGATGGACAAAGATGACTGTTTTAATGTTGAAATCAAATTTTAATTATCATAATAAATAAAAATTATTTACAACAAAATAAAAATTAAAACAATTCTCCTAATTTTTAAGCAAACATTTTAATTCATATACTATATATTTATATTACAAAAATTATTATATAACTTTATTAAATAAAAACAAAAAAAATAATAAATAAATTTCCCGTGCAAAGCACGGGTTACCTACTAGTCTGAAGAGAATGTCTAGAAAGAGAAAACCAATGTTGTTCTGCCACGTCGGCAAAATAATTGAAAGTTCTTATCACCAAACTTTTGAAACCCTAGTCATGTCCTATCTAGGCTGCTGAGAGATGTTTCTCCTATTTGAACGGTTATGATTGAAAGTTAGGAAATACTTAGGGGTGATCATGGTCCGGTTTGATCCTTTTTTTGTAAAAAAAAATAATGGAACTAGGACCAGGACCAATATATCGGTTCTAGAGAAATTTAGAACCGGAACCGGACCAATAAATTTGAGAACCATCACACGGGTTCTAGTTTCATTGGTACGGTTTTGATCCGGTTCTAGTGATTCATTATATAAATTAAATTAATATTATACACTTGAAAACATAAATTAGATTAATTAACAATCAATTTCAACCCTAAGAATGAAAAATCTAATTGTAGTTAAAAAGAAACATACAACAATCAAAAATATAAATTGAAGGGAAGAACTGATATTGAGATTTTTTTTTTTTTAATTCAGTACATAATATATTATATTTATAGTAAATACATTATGTATTATTTAGTGTAAAATGTGTGTATATATGCATGTATGTATGAATGTTACATTATTGGTCTGGTCTGGTCCAACCCGTAGCTAAAATTGCTAAGAACCAAACCAAACCAAACCAATATACCGGTTCTGAAAAAATTTGGAACCAGGACCGAACCATTAACATTGGTCTGGTCCGGTTTTGACTGGTTTGGTCTACTTCTATTGGTTCGGTCCGGTTCTAATTTTTTATGCTCACTCCTAGAAATAGGGATGACCAAACACAGTTCTGAACCGTTAGAAATCTATTGGTTTGGTCTGGTTCTATTGGTTCGGTACGGTTCGGATGGAACTGCCGGTCCACAGTTTTTTTTTTAAATTAACAGAAAAAACAATTATAATAATATTTTATTGCCGATTTTTTTTACAAAAAAGATATAGAATAAATGTTTTAAAATTTAAAACGGTCCGTCCCTCTTTTCTTTTATATACTCAACAATTATTATTATTTTTTATTATTATTCACTGAATTTGGCAAAAAATTCAGTCAAAACTCAACTTTTCTTGTTAACTTTCCATTAGTAACGGTTAATTCTGATGAAACCGTTAGAAATCTAACAATTATGACGGTTTTCTAACGGCTTTGCTGAGGGTTTTCTAACGGTTTTGCTGACGGTTCTGGTTCCGTTTCGGTCTAGGCGGTTCATGGCGGTTCGGAACCGCCGGTTCACAGTTTTCAGAGGGGATGAATCGGAAATGGCCCGTGTTACAAACGGTCTCGGTTCACACGGTTCCGGTTTTCGTCACGGTTCAAAGCGGTTTCGGGCATTTTGGTTTTGATTCCGGTCCAATTTATCAGTTTCAGTTCGGTTCTGGTTCGGTTTGGCATCCCTACCTAGAAATACTAGTCCATGGGACTGTGGGGTGTGATGATGGGAAATGTCAGCCCTAAGGTCCCTAAAATCTTATCAAAGTAATATCGTAAAATAATGATAAAGTACTCCCTCCGTCCCATCTTAAACTTAAAAAAAAAAAGTGGGCACAAGAATTAAGATGAGAATCTTTATATTATAAAATATAAATAGTGAGGTAGAGTGTTGTGAGTATAGAAAGTGGTAGGAGAGAAAAAGTGGTGTAGAGAATACTTAGTGGATAGTTGTTGTGTGTATGACATGTAGGTCCCACTAAATAAAAAAGTATAAATAAGTTTCCATTTTGGGATTTTGAAGTTTAAGATGGGACGCCCAAAATGGAAATTTTTGAAGTTTAAGATGGGACGGAGGGAGTATAATATAAAGATTCTCATCTTAATTCTTGTGCCCACTTTTTTTTTTTAAGTTTAAGATGAGACGGAGGGAGTAAAATATAGATAGTGGGGTAGAGTGTTGTGAGTATAGAAAGTGGGTAGGAGAGAAAAAGTGGGGTAGGGAATAGTTAATGGATAGTTATTGTGTATATGACATGTAGGTTTTACTAAATAAAAAGGGAAAATTGCAATTTGATTACGTGAGTTTTACACGATGTTTCGATTGGTTACTGAATCCGCTTTTCGACTATTTGGTTACCTTACTTTGACAATTTGTTGCAATCTGGTATAAAAACGGAATGGGTGTTAAAAACTAACAAAATTGGATGATAAACATAACAAACTTCTTTTAAAATTTTAATGATCACCCCTACAGTTTTTATTATCCAACTTCGGCCCCTGAATCCTAACAAATGTTAAAAACTCTCAAGTCTTCTCCATGATTCAACCACAAAGACCATCACTACCAGCCATTGCCACCAAAGCGCCACCAACCTACACCACCATACATCAAATCAATGATCAACTTTAGTTTTGATCTAACAACCAAATTAAAATTACTGCCCAAATCAAAATTCAATTTTTTATTTTAAGAAAACTCAGATTTTGGGTTTGTTCAAATTTCGTGTCACCATTGTTTTTGTTAAAAAATTAAAAAAACAAAATCCATAAAAGAAACCCCAGATCTGAGTTCTTCAAAATAGTGTAATTCTGAAATCAAGACTATTCCTGAGAAGTCCCTGAGCACAGTTGTACTACAAGTGAAAAGTTGGGGTGAAAATGGGGAACGAATCTAATACTCCTATGGGACTATAAAACCGAGAATTGGGGAAAGAAACTAGGGTTGAGGGTAAACTGGAAAAACAAGACGATAAGTGTTTGGGCCAGAATTTTTATCTTCCTAAACATCTTGAAAGCCTTCAACATGGCACGATATTTAGACCCTTCAAGTTGTCGCCTCACGAACTTGCAGGTATATTAGACACGTTTTAAATTATATCATCTATCCTATTTTTCAGGAGCTACACTTATCAGCAACAAAGACGAAGACTAAGTCAAGCTTACCTCTTTTTGGCGTCAAAGGGATAAGGAGGCTAACAAACTGACCGAAAATCATGGATATCCTCTTCATCTCGTGATTAGCCATTGTGTAGTATAAATAAAATTGGAAAACACTTGTAAACGACACACTCACAGCACTGTACTCTTCATACTTTCTTTGTATTCTCTAGATCTCAAAATCAATACTAACGAAGTTTTCTTCCCCGAGGTTTTGTGCCGGCGAACAAGTTGTTCAAGGGCTTTCCTCGTTAAATTCCAGTGTTCATTTTATTCTCTAGTTTCTTTACAATTACATTCCATTGTGCCCAATAATCTTATTTAAAGTTGAATTGAGAAATTTTACCAAAACAATTTGGCGCCGTCCGTGGGAAACTTTGGTCTTATAATTGTTAAAAGAACTTGAGATGTCGACAGCAATGTCCTCAGCCATGACTTCAGTTGGTGTGAGTTCGACAGTGGGGACAAACCTGGTTTCATCAATGGTGGTACCTTCAACTCAGCACATCGGTGGTGTATCACATCCAATTCAGATCCAGGATGGAGTTCCTGCTACGGCGACCCAGGAAGTGGCGATTGACATAGCCTCCAACTTGACCGCCATGATGCGTGAAGTGAGAAACCATATCCTAGTTCAGAATGATACTTCCACCATGCTGATGAATCAAGTAGCTAGGTTGCAGAAGGAAGTATCTTCTCTTCAGGGAGGAACACCAATGGCGCAACAGACGAGCTTTCCTAGCATCTTTCAGTCTGCCGCTCCTAGTGCGCCGTCTAACCTGTACTCTCCTTATCAACCTCGAAGGCTTACTTTTGAGGGAGACACTACTGGACCATCTAGTTTTGGTGGATTTACACCGGTAGCCAGCCTGACCAATAGTACCGTTGTTAATCCTGAAGCTATCGCCCCAACTTCAACAACATTGTTGGCCCCTTCAACAGCGGTGGCAGGCGGTTTTAGCCCTCAACTTGATTTCAATCATTTAAATAATTATCAACTTGCTGTTGCTAACAATGATGCAGGTAGCCTACTTAGCCGTCAATTGCAGGAGCTGAAAGAGTTGGTCATGAGCGTACCAGGGATAACCATGCCACACAACCAGGCATCTCCAACATGCTACAATGAATCTCGCTCTGCTCCATCCATAGCCAACGTGGTCATACCAAAGAAGTTCAGCCCGCCTCATATGAAACAATACGACGGAACGACGGACCCAGCTGAACATGTTGCATTGTATCAGGAGAAGATGGATGTTGTCCATATTCCACCCCAATACAAGGAAGCATGCTTTTGCAGGGGTTTTGGATCGACTCTTACAGGGGCAGCTCTGAGATGGCTTATTAGCCAACCATTGGGTTCCATTGGATCATATGCTCAACTTATTAACCTATTCACTAATCAGTTTTCATGCAACAGGGTGTTTGAAAAGCTGACAAGTGATTTTTACAGGGTGGTCCAACAACCTGATGAGCTACTAAAGGACTATTTGAGTAGGTTCAACAGGGAGGCAGTGAACATAACCAACCTGGACACCGTAACTGCAATTGAAGCCTTCAAGTTGGGACTCAAGAAAGACTCTCCATATTATGATGACTTAGTGATGACACCATGCAGAAGGCTAGATGAGATCAGAACTAGAGCTTCTAAATTCATCAGGCTAGAGGAGGACAAGTTGCTCCAGGATAAAACTGTTGGTAGTGGTGCCCTAGGCACGTTTAATAAACGTTGTAATTGTTATCATTTATTTCATATCAATAAAGAGATGTTTTGATTATTATTGTTGTTCATGTTTACTTATAATAATCTCCGTCCCTAGTACTTGTTAAGCACTAGTATAAAGGCTAAATGATCATGGGATGATCATGTTAGATTTATGGGTACTTGTTTGGAACAAGGTACTGGACATGACCCGCTGTATGAGATTTATGTCATGGTCTATGTCGAACATATATCTCATATTAGTTATGTCATTTGAATCCTTATACATGAAGTTATTATAGTCTTCCACTTGATGAACATTGTGTTTGACATATTCAAACGCTACCTTAACACGGTAGTTATAAAGGGTATGATTGGCATAATCGGATTCTCGTTGGGAAGAATAATAAGCTAAATGGATTTGTCCCTCCACGGAGAGAAGTCAAGCTTGGGCCCCTCGAAGGAATGATGTTGATGAAATGTTCAGCCGGACTCAAATGGATTGATTGGATCAATAGCATTTGAATTATCAACATATTCGGAATCGAGAAAGTATTGAACAAAACAAGTTGACTGTGTGACCATGACTTGTGTTCAATGAACATCGTGGACAAAGGGATTATGACATATTCTAAAGGAATGCGAACTTGTATCTAGTTATACTATTTGGGTAGGTATGACGGTTTGCTAGAACCTAATCATATCTTATGGAATCATGTTTGAGCCCATTGCCAACTTAGTATAATCCTAGAGGGTCACACACAATAGAACGAATCTTAAATAAAAGGACTATATTGGCATTTAGGGTCGGAGGACTTCCAAGGAATTTCTGGAAAGTTCTGGGCCTCCTGGTCAACCAAGCGGGCGCCTGAACAAGCCGGAAAGGAATTGGACTTTCTGTCCAAACAAGCGGGCGCCTGGGTAGGACCAGGCGGGCGCCTGGTATGCCGATTGGAAATTTCCTAATTCGATTAGGAATGGTTTTGGCACAAGTTACCTATTTGGAATAGGTCTTAATTGTGTATAAAAACCCCAATTCGGCCAGACCATATCAACAAGTTTTAGTGAGTCTCAAAGAGTTTGATAGAGATTTTATTTTGTTCTAAGATATCATTGATCGAGGAACAAAATAATTCACAAAATAAATTCCATATAGTTCTTTATTGTATTGTGAAAGTGTTTTTCATAATATTGGTCTAGCAACCAAGATCGAAGAAGTTCCTTTGATATTCGTTCGAAGTGTGGATACCGCTAGAGGGTGAATTTTATCATCTTACAAAGTTCGTGATTTGTTCGTGATAAAGCTTCAAGATCTCCACCAAGACCAAAGAGAAAAATTCATAGCCATCAAGGGTTAGTTGTTCCTCTATTCATCTTGTTGTATTTGATTTAATCATATGAACGGATGTATGGGCTTTGGGTTTCAAAATTTTAAATGCTAAATTCCGCTGCGCATGTTACTTGGAAACCCAACAGTGGTATCAAGCCCCGTTCATGTTGATTAATTCAATACTTGGATCATGTTGTGTGTATATAAATTGTTTATGTGCCAAGCATGATATGAATATTGGATTATATGATGTTTATGTGTTTTGTGATTTTATGTGGTTAATTGTTTTTCCAACTTTAATCGCACGATTCAATCGCAATAAAAATTATGGTGGATTCTGAATTATTTCGATTATTGATTTTTGATTGGATCAAAGTTTTAATAATCGGGGAAAAATAATTTTGAGACAAAATTTTCGAACTTTAAAATTCTATACTATTCTGGCCATTCAAGCGGGCGCCTGGTCCTTTCCAGGCGGGCGCTCGGTGGTCAAGATTTGTTCTGATTTTGGTTAAAGTCTGAATATGGAATTTTCGATAAATTCGACAAAACCAGTAACAGAACCAGTCCAGACTTGTTGATCTGGAATGGGTTTTGGGTAGTTGGTTTGTGTGTGGATTTTGGGGTTTGATTTTCCTATTTGTTTTAGTCTTGTGATCCCTAGATTGGTTCAAGTTTTGGATGGCTAATCTGCGTTCATCGAGATTGTGTTTCCCAAAATTGATCGCAATCAAAGTTTCAAAGATAAAACGAAGTTAGAATTATGAAGAGTTCATAATTGCTAAAATTGAGAAACAAAGTTCTTGATTCAATGATTGGAGATCCATGTGGAATTGTGAATGCAATTGACCTACGTTCATCGAGACCATCTATTGCTTAGTTTCGGCCACATGGACTACTTTCTTGGTTTCTTGAATTAGTGCGGGATTGTGGTTACCTAATGGCTTAGTTCGACCGCACTTCTTGTTGTCTTGATTTGGAGATAATAACCAAAGTTGAAATAGTCTCATCCTCATAATTATAGAGAAACTAATGACACATAAATATCATGCTTAAATTAATAGAGATTAATTTAGTGGCTAAACTTGATGTGTAACATGTTTATATTATGTGCTCATAAATGTGTTATATGCTATATATGATGAACCTTCAAAGAAAGTTTTAAGTCCTTCTTTGCCATGCCATGATTAAAACACTTGTTTATATATGGGTGATTTTGATGTGGGTTCGCCTCCGCGAAGTGCATTGATTTTATTCATATATGAGCAAGATGAGGTTCATTAATTTAATATGGGCTTGCCTCCGCAAGGTGCGTTAAATTGAATGGTTCCTATGCGTTTAAAATGGTCGGACTTAATTAGGCGTCAAAACAGTTTTGGGCCTAGGCAAAAGATGAGATTAAACATGCTTTTTGAAATTGGATTTCTCAAAGAATCTCATAAAAGGATCTAAGAATCATATGGGATATGATTGACATGATTGTCTACCTAATTAATTTAGTTTTTGAGCGGTCCGCCTCCGTGGACTCAAAAGTTAAATTAAAGTTGGATCTTAGCCCAATTAAATTATATTATACATTGGATGTATATGAAAGTTATATAATTTAGTGGGAGTATTTTGTTTGAAAAATACATTATTTATCTCTTTAATGAAAATCGGTACTTATTAAATTTTGGAAATTTTGCATATTTGTAGATAATGACTAATAACACTCAATCAATGTCGTTGCGATCGATCCTTGAGAAGGATAAGCTCGAAGAGAATAGTACTAACTTTATGGATTGGATCCGTAGCATAAGAATCGTTCTTAGGCAAGAAGATAAGTTGTACATTCTCGATGGGCCTCTCCCTGCTGAACCACCGCCTACTGCCCCTAGGGTAGAAAGGGACAATTACAAGAAACATCGTAATGATTCTAGCGATGTAAGTTTTCTCATGCTTGCTGCTATGTGTTCAAAACTCCAACAAAGTTTGGAACATTTGGAAGCCTATGAGATAGGCGTGGAGTTGAGAACCATGTTTCAAGAGCAAGCTAGGCAAGAGAGGTACAAGACCATTGTTGCATTCACTACTAGTAAAATGAATGAAGGGCAACAAGTGAGTCCTCACTTTCTTAAAATGAAAGGTTATGTAGAGCACCTTGAGAAACTTGGCTATCCAATCCCATTGGAGCTAGCCACGAATCTCATTCTTAATTCATTGCCTAAAAGTTATAATCAGTTTGTGATGAATTATAACATGCATGGAATGGATAAGAATCTCTCTGAGTTGCATGGGATGCTCAAAACTGCAGAGATGGAGATTGTGGAGAAAGGTTCTCCCGTGCTCTTGGTTCATGATGTTGGTGTTGGTGCCCTAGGCACGGTTGTTAAATGTTGTATAAGTTATCATTTTATTCTTGATGATAAAGAGATAATAAGATTATTATTGTTGCTCATGTTTGCTTATAATAATCTCCGTCCCTAGAGCTTGTTAAGCACTAGTATAAAGGCTAAATGATCATGGGATGATCATGTTAGATTTATGGGTACTTGTTTGGAACAAGGTACTGGACATGACCCGCGGTATGGGATTTATGTCATGGTCGATGTCATATATAAATCTCATATTAGTTATGTCATTCGAATCCTTAGACATGAATTTATTATAGTCTTCCACTTGATGAACATTATGTTTGACATATTCAAACGCTGCCTTAACACGGTAGTTATAAAGGGTATGATTGGCATGATTGGATTCACGTAGGGAAGAATAATAAGCCAAATGGATTCGTCCCTCTTCGGAGAGATGTCAAGCTTGGGCCCCACGAAGGAATGATGTTGGTGAAATGTTTGGCCAAACTCAAATGGATTGATCGGATCAATGTCATTTGGATTATCAACATATTCGGGATCGAGAAAAGTATTGAACAATACAAGTTGACTTGTTGACCATGACTTGTGTTCAATGACATCGTGGACAAAGGGATTATGACATGTTCTAAAAGGAATGCGAACTTGTATCTAGTTACACTATTTGGGTAGGTATGACGGTTTGCTAGAACCTAATCATATCTTATGGGTTCATGTTTGAACCCATTGCCAACTTAGTGTAATCCTAGAGGGTCACACACAAATAGAACGAATCGTAAAGGACTAAATGGGAATTATGGAAAAATATCTGTGTTTGGCTCTGGCACGGTCGTGCGCCTTAAAATGGCACGGTCGTGCCATAAATCCAAACCATGGCAAACCTGTCGACATGATTGGCACGACCGTGCCAAATTACTAAGCACGACCGTGCCGAAAATGGGCGGCTGGGGAATTCGTGCGGACTAGATGGCACGACCGTGCCAGATTGTAGGGAACGACCGTGCCAGTCAAGTCGGCCAGAATTCCTTGTTGCCTAATTTGGTGACGGGATTTAGGTTTCCTAAGTCCTTAAGGGTTAAGGATTAGGACCTATTTAAGGATCCTTTTTACAGCCATTAGACACGTGGTTGTGAGTGCCTCCATAAGGTTTTGAGAGGTTATTTTATTGTTCTAAGATCCAAAAGGTGAAGAACAAGAATATTCATAATTCCATATAGTTCTTACAATTGTGAAAGCGTGTTTCATAATTTGGTCTAGCAACCAAGATCAAATGTTCTTGATAATCGTTCGTGGTGTGGATACCGCTAGAGGGTGAAACTTATCATCTTCATAAGTTCGTGATTCTTGCTTTGTTCGTGATCAAGATTTCAAGCCTCCATCGAATTCAAGGTTGCAAAATCAAAGGCATCAAGGGTTAGTATTCTAGTATTCATTATGTTGTATTTGATTTAATCATATGAATGGATCTATGGGCTTTGGGTTTCATAAATTTTAAATGCTTAATTCCGCTGCGCATGTTACTACGAAACCCAACAGTGGTATCAGAGCCCCGTTCATGTTGATTATTTCAATACATAATCATGTTGTGTGTATATAAATTGTTTATGTGCCTAGCATGATTTGAATATTGGGATTATGATGTTTAGGTGGTCTATGCGTTTTATGTGGTTTATTGTTTTATAAACTTTAATCGCACTGTTCAATCGCAATTAAAATTATGGTGGATTTAAAATTGTTTGGATTATCAATTTTTGATTGGATCAAAGTTTTGATATTCTAAGGATTCAAGAATAAATCGTTTATTCAAGGTTTTGATGATCATGGTGATTGGATCACCAAGAACACCAAATCCTAATTGAATCGGGAAAAACAATTTTGAGATAAATTTTGGAACTTTAAAAATTTGGATTTTTCGCAAGGGGTCCGACCGGACCCAAGCCTTGACCCAGCCGGACCTAGGGTTTGGCGCGGGGGTAGGGTTTGGGTTTTGGGTGTGGATCTTGGGTTTAAATCTCCTATTTGTTTTAGTCTTGTGATTCTAAGATTAGTTCAAGGTTTGGATGGCTAATCTACGTTCATCGAGATTGTGTTTCCCAAACTTGATCGCAATCAAGGTTTCAAAGATAAAACAAAATTAGAATTATGAAGAGTTCATAATTGCTAAAATTGAGAAACAAAGTTCTTGATTCAATGATTGGAGATCCATGTGGAATTGTGAATGCAATTGGCCTACGTTCATCGAGACCATCTATTGCTTAGTTTCGGCCACATGGACTACTTTCTTGGTTTCTTGAATTAGTGCAGGATTGTGGTTGCCTAATGGCTTAGTTCGATCGCACTTCTTGTTGTCTTGATTTGGAGATGATGACCAAAGTTCAAATAATCTCATCCTCATAATAATAGAGAAACTAATGACACATAAATATTATGCTTAAACTAATGGAGATTAATTTAGTGGCTAAACTTGATGCGTAACATTATCTTATGTGCTCATAAATGTGTTGTATGCTATAGCTGATAAACCTTCAAGAAAGTTTTAAGTCCTTTTTGTCACGCCATGATTAAAACACTTGTAAGTACACGGGTACTTTCATGTGGGCTCGCCAAAGCGAGGTGCATTGATTTTATCTTTGTATGAGCAAGATGAGTGAATAAGAGTTTCCTATGCGTTTAAAATGGTTGGACTTAATTAGGCGTCAAAACAGTTTTGGGCCTAGGCAAAGATGAGATTAAACATGCTTTTGAAATTGGATCACCAAGAATTATATTGGATATGATTGACAAGAAATTGTCTACCTAATTAATTTGATTTTGAGCGGTCCGCCAAAGCGGACTCAAGATTAAATTAAAGTTGAATCTTAGCCCAATTTAAGAGAATCTCAAAAAGGAATCTAAGAGTCATATGGGATATGATTGACAGGGTTGTCTACCTAATTAATTTAATTTTGAGCGGTGCGCCAAAGCGTACTTAAAATTAAATTAAAGTTGGATCTTAGCCCATTTAAATTATATTATACATTGGATGTATAAGAAGGTTATATAATTTAGTGAGAGTATTTTTGGAAAATACATTATTTATCTCTTTAATGAGATTGGTACTTGTAAAATTTTGGAAATTTTGTATAAGTTGTAGATGACAACTAAAATCATTGCGATTAATCCTTGATAAGAATAAGCTTCAAAAGAATGATACAAACTCCATGGATTGGATCCTGAGCCTAAGAATAGTTCTAAGGCATGAAGATGGGTTGTGCATTCTTGATGGGCCTATTCCTAAAGAACCTAATGCCGGAGTAGACAATCACAAGAATCATGATTATGATTCTAGGAATGTGAGTTGTCTTATGCTCACGATTATGTGCTCTTAAACTCCAACAAAGTTTGGAACTTGTGGAAGCCTATTAAATAGGAGTGGAGTTGAGTTACATGTTTCAAAGAGCAATCTAAGCAAGAGAGGTATAAAACCATTATTGCATTCACTTCTTGCAAAAGGAGTAAAGGGTAATAAGTGGAACCTCACATGCTTAAGATAATGGCTACAAAGAGCATCTTGAGAAACTTGGGAGTCCAATTGGATTGGAGCTAGCCATGGATATTATTCTTAATTCATTGACTAAGGGTTATAATCACTTTGTGATGGACTATAACATTCTTAAAATGAATAAGAATTTCTTCGAGTTGCATTAACATGCTGAGAAACTGCGAAGATGAAGATATTGGAGAATGGTTCTCCAGAGCTCATGGTTCATAAGGAAAACGGCCAAGTGCCAAAAGAAAGGTAAGACAAGAGTTGTCAAACCTAAAGGAAATAATTATGGTTATAATAATAACTCTAAATTGATGCAATTTGATAATGTGGCAATTGGATTGA
Organism: Campanula takesimana; assembly: GCA_026119855.1. NCBI lineage: Eukaryota > Viridiplantae > Streptophyta > Magnoliopsida > Asterales > Campanulaceae > Campanula > Campanula takesimana. The sequence goes on from JAOWBW010000941.1 coordinate 124,914, forward strand.
CCATTTAGAATTATAGTCAAAATTTTGGGTGATCAATAAAAGGAATGGTAGTGGGACTACCACTCGGAATATTTATGTTATAAATTATTCTTTCTAAATTTAATTATTGGGTATTGGATACCAGAATAATTAGTAAGATGAAAGACTACTTATAGTAAAGTTTTATCTACAAACAGTAATGATGCAATGGTTGCAACATTGTTCGTAGAACACTTGTAAAGTGACTTTACTGATGAAGTAGAAAACATTATTTTGCTATAAGATAATGAAGGATATTAATTTCTTATTTGGAATAAGAAAAGTGCTTTATTTATTATGATTTACTTCATTGTGTTATCATATAAATAAATCTTATATCCTAAATCTTGAAGAACAAAATAATAAAGACTATAACATAAATAATTAAAATTCTTTATGCATTATTGTTTTGATCAAATAAATGAGAAATGCATATCTAAAATTCCATGGGACGGAGTTTTAAGTCATATGATCTGGAATCACATGATTTATGCAAATCTTATTTACTTGGATCAAGACATCTTTTACTATGATTGGTTAAAAGTATAATGTCTTAATTGACCCAATACATTTCAATGTGTATGGTGCATTAAGAAGAAATGCTAAAAGAGAATTTTGGTTATACTTGGTAAAACTATTCAAAAATTATGATTAGATCATGATGATGAATAATTAAACCAAGAATTTGACAGTCATCATTAAAGTTGTGAAATGGTTTCACAAAATTAACTTCACTAAGAATATCATTCTAAATGATATGTCTGCGTGGAAGTATAAGAACCTTATTGGATACGGTTCGTTGGATGACAAAGTCAAAGTGATCTTCCATTATTTATTTTGGGGTTATGTATTTAAAACCGCTATGATTATACTAATCTGAATTCCATCAAGAGAGGTTAAATGGTGAAAGAAAACTCGGTTTGTCTTTCATAAAGATTTAAGATGGTGAGACCCTTTTGGAAAGGAATTGTCTGGGACACACTCACATTTAAATCTAATAAATATATTTTCATGGGATATCCTAAGGAAACTTGAGGATAAAATTTTACTCATGAGAAACAAATGGTTTGTTGCTTATGATGATACTTTTCTAGATAAAAGGTTTATCTCTAAAAGAATCAGTGGAAGTAAAATGTATCTCGAATGGTTCGAGACCTAGAAAATATATTTTAACCTAAGATGGAAGTTGAACAAGTTTTCACAAGGAGTCGTGAAAAGTCTGTTCAAGATATACAAATACTTGCAATACATGATAGGATACAATCTATTAGTAGAAATATTGGATATTTTGAAATAGAAAGTATTGAGGTAAAGTTCATTTAGAATGAAGTATTTACCACCTATCAAAGATGCAGTATCAACTCCACATTTAGATTAATGGCTTGGAGTCATAAAATCTAAAAGGCAATCCATGTATAATAATCAAGTTTGGAACTTGATCATTCTAACCTAAGGTGTAAAAACCAAAGGAGATGAATGACTTTTCTTGGAGAAAAATGTTACATGGGTAGCAAGAAACTTATTAGAATTTTCATAGTCACATGTTCATATTTGGAATATGAAATCTGACAAAATGATGTCAAAACAAGCGTTCCTCAACGGGAACTCACTTAAGGATGTATTGGATACAAACTAAAGGTTTTGATAGTCAAGAAAATTCTAAAAGGTATGAAAGTTGCGAAGATTCATTGGATGGATTGAAGCAAGCTTTTTGGAGTTGGGATCTCCGTTTTGATAAGTCATAGAGCTTGGCTTGATCAAGAACGAAGATGAATCTTGTATATACAATAAGGTTAGTGGGAGCATGTGCTATTCCTTATCTAATATGTGGATGACATATTGCTCATTGGAAACGACATTCCTACACTTTAATCTGTAAAGATTTGGTTAAGAAAGTGTTTCGCAATAAAAAGAATATGGATGAAGCCACATAAGTCATTGGCATTAAGATCTATAGAGATAGATCAAGGTAGATAATGGTTTAAAGCCAATGTACATACATTGAAAAAGTCATAAGAAGATTCTGCAAGGAAAATTCTAAGAGAGGACATTTGTCAGTGTTACATGGAGTTTCTCTAAGCAAGACTCAATGTCCTAAAGACACAAGATGAGCATGAGAAAATGAATGAGATGCCATTTGCTTCGGCAATTGGATCCATGATGCCATGATAAGTACTAAGCCGGATATATCTAATGCTTGGAGCATGACGAGTAGATATCAATCTGACAACCGGTGAGAGTCACTGGATGGCTGTGAAACAATTCTTAAAGCACTATAGAAGGACTAAAGATTTGTTTTGATCTATGGAGGGATGGAAGATGATCTCGTCGTATATGAGTACACGGATGCATACTTCCAAACTGACAAAGATAATAGAAAAATCGCAATCGAGTTTTATAACAAATAGTGGAACTGTAAGTTGGAATGGTTCCAATCAGAGTACAGTCACTAATTCTATGACTAAAACTAAGTATATCGCTGCATAGGATGCTGCAAAGGAAGTTGTTGGATTAAGAAGTTCATTGGTGAACTTAAGATGGGTCCTAGTATTGCTAATCCAATAGACCATATTAGTGATAATAGTGGTGCTATTGATCAAGCAAAGGAACCAAGAGCACATCCCAAATCCAAACACATACTTAGGCGTTCTCTTATCGTTCGAGAAATTGTTGATAAGGGAGACGTACATATATGCAAACCTACTAATGATAACGTTACAGACACACTAAACAATGGGACTTCCATAAGCTAAGACATGATGGTCATGTTGGGTCCATGGGTATTGGATACCTAGGGAATTGGGCCTAGGGCAAGTGGGAGATTGTTGGTGTTGGTGCCCTAGGCACGGTTGTTAAACGTTGTATAAGTTATCATTTTATTCATGATGATAAATAGATAATAAGATTATTATTGTTGCTCATGTTTGCTTATAATAATCTCCGTCCCTAGAGCTTGTTAAGCACTAGTATAAAGGCTAAATGATCATGGGATGATCATGTTAGATTTATGGGTACTTGTATGGAAAAAGGTACTGGACATGACCCGCGGTATGAGATTTATGTCATGGTCGATGTCATATATAAATCTCATATTAGTTATGTCATTTGAATCGTTAGACATGAAGTTATTATAGTCTTTCACTTGATGAACATTATGTTTGACATATTCAAACGCTACCTTAACACGGTAGTTATAAAGGGTATGATTGGCATGATTGGATTCATGTAGGGAAGAATAATAAGCCAAATGGATTTGTCCCTCTTCGGAGAGATGTCAAGCTTGGGCCCCTCGAAGGAATGATGTTGGTGAAATGTTTGGCCAAACTCAAATGGATTGATTGGATCAATGTCATTTGGATTATCAACATATTCGGGATCGAGAAAAGTATTGAACAATACAAGTTGACTTGTTGACCATGACTTGTGTTCAATGACATCGTGGACAAAGGGATTATGACATGTCTAAAAGGAATGCGAACTTGTATCTAGTTACACTATTTGGGTAGGTATGACGGTTTGCTAGAACCTAATCATATCTTATGGGTTCATGTTTGAACCCATTGCCAACTTAGTGTAATCCTAGAGGGTCACACACAATAGAACGAATCGTAAAGGACTAAATGGGAATTATGGAAAAATATCTGTGTTTGGCTCTGGCACGGTCGTGCGCCTTGAAATGGCACGGTCGTGCCATAAATCCAAACCAAGGCAAACCTGTCGACTTGATTGGCACGACCGTGCCAAATTACCAAGCACGACCGTGCCGAAAATGGGCGGCTGGGGAATTCGCGCGGACTAGATGGCACAACCGTGACAGATTGTAGGGCACGACCGTGCCAGTCAAGTCGGCCAGAATTCCTTGTTGCCTAATTTGGTGACGGGATTTAGGTTCCTAAGTCCTTAAGGGTTAAGGATTAGGACCTATTTAAGGATCCTTTTTACAGCCATTAGACACGTGGTTGTGAGTGCCTCCATAAGGTTTTGAGAGGTTATTTTATTGTTCTAAGATCCAAAAGGTGAAGAACAAGAATATTCATAATTCCATATAGTTCTTACAATTGTGAAAGCGTGTTTCATAATTTGGTCTAGCAACCAAGATCAAGTGTTCTTGATATTCGTTCGTGATGTGGATACCGCTAGAGGGTGAAACTTATCATCTTCATAAGTTCGTGATTCTTGCTTTGTTCGTGATCAAGATTTCAAGCCTCCATCGAATTCAAGTTGCAAAATCAAAGGCATCAAGGGTTAGTATTCTAGTATTCATTATGTTGTATTTGATTTAATCATATGAATGGATCTATGGGCTTTGGGTTTCATAAATTTTAAATGCTTAATTCCGCTGCGCATGTTACTACGAAACCCAACACATGATGGGAAGAAGGCTAGTGCCAAAGGAAAGGGTAAGAAAGTTGTCAAACCCAAAATAAGCAAGGCAAAGGTTGCCAGGCTTCTGAGGCAAAACCCGATTCACAAAAGGATGCAATTTGTTTCCATTGTCAAGAAATTGGTCATTGGAAACGTAATTGCAAGGCTTTCTTGGAAGAGCAAAAGAAGAAGAAGGGCAGCAAGGCTGCGTCTACTTCAGATATCTATATGATAGATATTCTCCTTTCTACCACTGATTCCTGGGTATTGGATACCGGATGTGGTTCTCACATTTGTCTAAATGTGCAGGGACTAAAGAATAGGAGACTGCTTAAAGAAGGTGAAGTAGATCTACGCGTGGGGAATGGAGCAAGAGTTGCTGCATTAGCCGTAGGGACTTATGAAGTCACTTTACCTTCCGGATTAGTTCTTGTTTTGAACAATTGCTATTATGTTCCAGATTTAAGCAGAAATATTATTTCAATTTCTTGTTTGGATAATGAAGGTTTTAAGTTTCTTATTGAGAATAAGAAATTCTCTATTTATTTAAATGATGTGCTTTATGATATTGCTAATTCATTTAATGGCCTTTATATCTTGGATGTCAAGAATGAAAATAATGACAATGTCTATCATGTAAACAAGAAATCTAACCTAATGATGTAAATCACACTTATCTGTGGCATTGCCGTCTCGGTCATATTAATGAGAAGCGTATCTCAAAACTCCATGGGGACGGAGTTTTAGGTTCATGTGACCTCGAGTCATATGATACTTGCGAGTCGTGTCTTTTGGAAAATGACTAAGACACCTTTTACCAAGCTAGGTGAAAGGGCAGCGACTTATTGGGGTTGATACATTCCGATGTATGCGGACCATTAAGTAGCAATGCTAGGGAGGATTTCAATACTTCATAACCTTCACTGATGATTATAGTAGATTTGGGTATGTTTACCTAATGAAAACATAAAGTGAAGCATTTGAGATATTTAGAATATTTCAAAATGAAGTAGAAAAACAACTTGGCAAAAGTATTAAGGCACTTCGATCAGATCGTGGTGGTGAATACTTGAGTCAAGAATTTGATGATCATCTAAAGAATTGTGGAATAGTTTCACAATTGACTCCACCCAGAACACCACAATGGAATGGTGTGTCCCAGAGAAGGAATCGGACTTTGTTAGACATGGTTCGATCAATGATGAGTCAAGTTCATCTTCCAATATCCTTTTGGGGTTACGCCCTAGAAACCGCTGCTTTCACACTAAATCGTGTTCCAACTAAATCGGTTCAAAAGACTCCATAAGAGATGTGGAGCGGAAAGAAGCCTTGTCTGTCTTTCATGAAGATTTGAGGTTGCGAAGCTTTTGTCAAAAGACTTGTCTCAAACAAACTTGCGCACAAATCTGATAAATATATTTTCGTGGGATATCCTAAGGAAACTAGAGGATATTACTTTTACAACCGTGAGGACAACAAGTGTTTGTTGCCCGAACTGGTATCTTTCTAGAGAAAGAGTTTCTCTCCAAAGAAATCAGTGGGAGTAAAATAAATCTTGAAGAAATTCGAGACCCAGAAAATAACATTGAACCAATAGTGGAACAAGAACAAGAACCACAAGGAGTTGTGGAACCTGTTCAAAGTACACAAGCAACTCGCAAATCTGGTAGGTTACGATCCGAGCCCGAGAGATATGGATTTCTCGTAACGGATAGTAATGAGGTAGAAATCATTGAGAATGATGAACCGTCAACCTACCAAGAGGCGATGTCTTCTCCTGATTCAGACAAGTGGTTGGAGCCATGGAATCCGAATTGCAATCCATGCAAGACAATCAAGTTTGGAATTTGATTGATGCGCCCGAAAGTGTAAAACCATAGGATGCAAATGGGTCTTCAAGAAGAGACTGACATGGATGGGAAGGTGCATACTTACAAAGCTAGGCTTGTAGCGAAAGTTATAGGCAAGTTCATGGTATTGACTATGATGAGACATTTTCACCCGTAGCAATGATCAAGTCTATAAGAATTTTGCTTGCCATTGCCGCATATCATGACTATGAAATATGGCAGATAGACGTCAAAACCGCTTTCCTGAATGGAAAACTTCAAGAGGATGTGTATATGACACAACCAGAAGGTTTTGAACAAGATTCTAAGGTATGCAAATTGCAGAGATCCATCTATGGATTGAAGCAAGCTTCTAGGAGTTTGGAATCTCCGTTTTGATGAATCGGTCAAGAGTTTGTTTTCATCAAGAATGAAGATGAGCCTTGCGTATACAAGAAGATTAGTGGGAGCATAGTGCCATTCCTTATTTTATACGTGGATGACATATTACTCATTGGAAATGACATTCCTACACTCCAGTCTGTGAAGACTTGGTTAGGAAGGTGCTTCGCAATGAAAGATATGGTGAAGCCGCATATATACTTGCATTAAGATCTATAGAAATAGATCAAGGAGGCTACTTGGT
>JAOWBW010000941.1:131871-254381 GCA_026119855.1 Campanula takesimana
GGCGCATCATCTGACTCTGTGTCTTCATCACTAAGCCTTCAACAGTCTTGATTTGAATTCCTTGGCGCGCTTTGTAGGCTTCTTTCTGCGCTTTTTTGAGGTCCGATTCGCTTTACCAAACATTGGAACATCATTGATCTTGTACTCAGGATTCTCATTCAAAACTTAAACTAACTCAGGGTAAGTTAGAAAAAGTTTTGTGAGAAGAAGGCAGTGTGAGCGGAATCGGGTCTTTCCATCACTTTTGTTCTTCACAAATTTATCAATCTGCTCACGCAACGTCTTGAACAGAATGTGAGGCCAGTGAAGCTTCTCCTTGGCCATGATGGCAGCTGTGTATTCCCATTGTTCCACCGTGAACGGTTCACGTCCCAGTTTTGAAAACAATTGAAGTTCCCACCAAGTGCGCGATGTGAGTCAAGAGTTCTCCACCATCTCGAATTCAGTGTTTTTTGATATTATTTTGAAGCGGGGAATATTTAGAAGTGAGGCAGCCATCTTGTTCTGATCATCAATAGAGTAGTCATAGGACGGACCCAATAATGCGATCTTCACCCGTAGATGGAAAACCGAGCAAGTGTCGAATCACAGATGATGAAATATGGACGTCAAAATATTTTGAACGCGAGCCTCAATCCTGTAGTGAGTGCGTCCATTTACATCAATTTCCACTAGAACAGCAGTGGAAAAGAACTCATCCACGAGGAGCGCAGAATAGAAATTTTGATCCATGGTGAATAAAGGGGAGCAGACCAGCAACGCGCAGAGTCTCTATGATTTCTCGCCCAATACTTCACCAGACAACTTAATAGATCAAGAGTTTCTTCTAATTTGAAATTTGCAAGGTCCTGAAAAAAAATGATTGATGTTAGAAGTGACATAGGCGCATAGAAACATAAAATGATCAAAGTAACATAGGCGCATGAAATATATAGGGCGCATAATTGAATCAGGCGCACAAAATTATAGAGAATCAAGGCGCATGATTGAATTAGGCGCATGAAATATTAAAGGCGCATAGAGTTACAAGGCGCATAATATGGTTCTATGTGAATACTAAGGAAAAAATAAAACAACGAAATTTGACTAAGTACGAAGTTAGGCGCATAAGGTTTTAGGCGCAGAATGATTTAAGCGCATATACAAGTAGAGGCGCAGAAAGCATTCAGGCGCATAAAAGAATAGGCGCATAAAGAAGTATATAGGCGCATATCGTGTAAAAATTTTTACTTAGCAAAAACAAAACAACAAGCATTCAAATGAAAGAAATGAAAATCAAAAAGTTCAAATTTTGAAAACACGATAGAAAATTTTTAGAGACCAAAACATGCAAGAATGACGAAGAACACGAAGAACGACCTTGAATGCTCGAAGAACACCAAGAACACGAAAATCATGAAACTTCACCAAAAAAGACAAATAATATATCAAAATGACCGCATGACAACAAGGAATCTAAATATGTAAACAAAAACATGAACAAATCAATAATGAAAGCACAATGAACAAAAGAAGAACCGAAAAATTTGAAAAGTTTTGAAACTAAAAATTCAGATTTGGAACAAAGAAAGCATTGATCGTTGAAATGTTGGATTTAAAAGATTCGAAATCATGAATGAACATGACCCAACAAACGATATAGAAAAAGGATCATCGAAACAAGCAAATCAAGAAAACGAATCCGGGTTTGTAAAAAACGAAAAACATTGAGAAATGACGGAAAAAAAATTCAGAAATATAAGGAGATTAAAGGTTGAGAATTCATACCATTTCGTCTTGTGTAGATGTTGATGCTTTCTTAGGACCCATAAACTTATATATATATAGAAAATGAAGAAGAAAAATGAAGATGGAGAGAGAGAGATACGAGAGTTGGGAGAGAGAGAGTGAGACGGGGAGAGAGAGAGAGAGGAGTTGGTAGGAGGGAGTGAAGGTGATGATAAATATATAGGTTAGGTTTAAAGTTTTGCACAGATATGGAAAAAATACAGTCAAAAATTTAAAAAGATGGGAAGTTGAAAGGACGGTATTTATGAGGGATTTTGAAAAACGGCGGCTCATCATGACAAAAAAGACATTCATTAATGAGGGATTTTTGGGATTTGAAGGGCATTAATGGCTGAATGACCTAAAGTGTCATGATGTGACATTTAGGTTTTTGAAAAAACTGCTCCACTTTCCCTTTAAGTGTATGAGCAATTTTGACTAATTTTTGCACAAACACCAAAACATCTATTTTGGTGTAAGTTTGGGGTGCAAGAAATATATCCCAGAAAATAAAAAAATTCGAAAAGCGTAAAACGAGGAAAAAATTTAATTGCACAAGTACCCTTGAACAATTAAAGGAATGTCAAAAGACATAGATTCCTATAATAAATGAACGGAATAAACATACCTGGTACTTGTGTATTTAATACGTTCAATCATTGAAATTAAATTTTGAGAAATGATTGAGCCGCAATAGTTAATGCGCGCATGAAGGGGCGCATTACTCAAGGCGCATTACTTCATCAAGACGCGCAAGGATAGTTAAGGGCGCATAAATGTTTGAAGCGCTTGGATGCTGGGAGCGCATAGATTGATAGGCGCGCAGATATTGTGCGCGCAGAAAATGAGAGATGGGCGCGCAGTTAGTAAGGCGCATAGATGGCGCATAGTTTCCTTGAAACTTTGAAAAGTTGATTTTAATCATTTGTACCTAATATACTCATAACTCAACACAACATAAAATCATTAGTATTGACAAAACTATATTGAATTTAGTTGAGTTCAAGCATACCCATTTCACCTCTCAAAAACATGAACCGTTTCGCGTCGAGTGCTTTCGTTAGAATGTCGGCGATTTGATAGTCGGTTCCCACGTGTTCCAAATGTATATTGCCTTTCTCCACGTGGTCTTTGAGGAAGTGATATTTGATGTCGATGTGCTTAGTCTTTGAGTGCATGACAGGATTTTCAGAAACCGCAATTGTTGATGTATTGTCGCAGTAGATGGGACAATTTTCTTGATGATATCATAGTCCACCAATTGCTGATATCATAGTCCACCAATTGCTGCTTCATCCAGAGTATTTGGCAACAACAACTTCCCGCAGCGATATATTCGGCTTCGGTTGTTGAAACAGATACAGAAGCTTGTTTCTTACTTGCCCATGACACAAGTCGATATCCGAGGAAATGACAGGTGCCACTAGTGCTTTTCCTATCAATTGTGCACGCTACATAATCCGCATCTGAGTAACCTACAAGTTTAAAGTTCGAATCTTTGGTGTACCAAAGTCCAAGGTTAACAGTGCCAGAGAGATATCTTATAATACGTTTCACAGCAATTAAGTGTGCTTCTCTAGGGTCGGATTGATAACGAGCACAAACACAAACACTAAACATAATATCGGGCCTACTAGCAGTAAGATAAAGGAGTGAGCCAATCATACCTCGATAGAGCGTTTGATCAACACGTTACCTTTTAAATCTTTGTCGAGTTTGTTGTGCCATTCACTATCGTTGCTTTGATTTGAAGCCCGAGGAAGAATGTGAGTTCTCCCATCATGCTCATTTCAAACTTGCTCTTCATTAGTTTCTCAAAACGCTTGCACAACAATTCATTAGTAGAACCAAATATAATATCATCAACATTAATTTGAACAAGTAATTTATGACCATTATGTTTGGCAATGAAAAGAGTTGTATCGATTTTACCGCGAGTGAAGCCTTTTTCGATGAGAAACTTTGATAGTGTATCATACCATGCTCTTGGTGCTTGTTTGAGTCCATACAAAGCTTTCTGGAGTTTGTACACATGATTTGGAAATTGTGAATCTTCAAACCCAGGTGGTTGAGCAACATAGACTTGTTCTTGGAGTTCACCATTTAGAAACGCGCTCTTCACGTCCATTTGATATAACTTGAAGTTTTTGTGAGCGGCGTAAGCTAGAAATAATCTGATAGCTTCAAGTCTTGCTACGGGCGCAAAAGTTTCATCGTAGTCAATTCCTTCTTCTTGCCTATAGCCTTGTGCAACCAATCTTGCTTTGTTTCTCGTGATGGTTCCATTCTCATCCATCTTGTTCCTGAACACCCATTTCGTACCAATCACTCCATGATCATTTGGTCTTGGAAATAGAGTCCAGACCTTACATCGTTCAAATTGATTGAGTTCTTCTTGCATTGCAACAACCCAATTAGGATCTTGGAGCGCTTCATCAGCCTTCTTCGGTTCAATTTGAAAGATAAAAGCAGTGTAAGCATCAAAGTTTGTAGCTCTCCTTGTACGAACACCAACTTGAAGATCACCGATGATATTAGCTATTGGGTGACCTCTAACTTCACGAATTTCAGGAGGTAAGTTAGGTTGAGTCGTAGAAACTTGAAGGTCTTCAATAGGTACATCTTCACCAGATTCAAAGTCATTGAAATTTGGTGGTTGAACTGGCTCAGAATTGAAATTTGGGTTTACACCAGATGCAGTAGTAGAAATAGGCGCGTGAGAGGAATCATGAGGCGCATCATTTGAGTGAGGCGCAATAGATGATTCACCAGGCGCATTATACATTGAATTAGGCGCATTTGATGTAGATGGATTTCCTTGTGTTGATAGATTCTGATCTTGAGTGGGCGCAACATAAATAGGAGCACCTGTATCATTTAGCTCAATAGAATCATCAGCAACATTTGGAGCCAAATGTGGCTCAAGTAGAGAATGTTCATCAAATGTAACATGTACAGATTCAACTATCACTAATGTAGTTCTATTAAAAACTCGAAAAGCTTTAGAATGTTTGGCATACCCAACAAAAATACCTTCGTCGGCTTTGGCATCGAATTTACCTCTATGTTCGTTTCCGTTGTAGAGGATATAACATTTGCAACCAAAGATCTTGAAGAATGCAATGTTGGGAGTTCTACCACGCCAAAGTTCATACGGAGTCTTGTTGTGAAGTTTGTTGATGAGGGAACGATTTTGAGTAAAACATGCAGTGTTGATAGCTTCTTCCCAAAAGTACTTAGGCAATTTAGCTTCAGCTATCATCGTCTTTCCCGCTTCAATCAACGTTCTATTCTTTCGTTCAACAACGCCATTTTGTTGAGGGACTCCGGCGGTTGAAAAGTTGTGATCTATCCCATGATCTTCACAATATCGAGCAACACCGTTGTTCTTGAATTCTGTTCCATTGTCGGATCGAACACTAACGATGTCATCTTCTTTTTGGGTTTGGAGCAGTCGAAATAAGGTAGTGAGAATATCATAACAATCATCTTTTGTAATCATCATCTCCACCCATGTATATCTTGAATAATCATCCACCACAACTAGAGTATACTTGTTTCTTCTAATGCTTGCGGTGGAAACTGGTCCAAATAGATCAATGTGAAGCAGTTGCAAGCATCTTGTAGTTGAAGGATTTGACTTGCTTGAAAATGACTGCTTCGGTTGTTTGCCAAGTTGACATGCAGCGCACTTTTTGTCATGATGATCAGCAACCTTGGGAAGTCCTTTGACAAGATTATTCCTGCTGAGTTTAGATAGATACTTGAAGTTCAAGTGACTTAAGCGCTTGTGCCACAGCCAACTATTTTCGTTCACACTTTTTGCTACAAAACAAAGATTAGTACTAGAGTTCATACTATGAAAATCAATAATATAAATATTTGTCTTACGATATCCCGTGAGTAAGATAGCTCCAGTTTTGCCATTCTTGATAAGACATTGCGTTGAAGTGAAATGGCATTCTAATCCTTTGTCGCAGAATTGAGATATGGATAATAAGTTGTGCTTGAGCCCTTCGACGAGTGAGACTCTCTCAATGCACACTTTGTCTTTCTTGAGCTTTCCATATGCTACAACTTGACCTTTGTTATTATCGTCAAATGTTACGGAGGGACCTCTTTCTTCATGGACATCTTCTAATAAGGATTCATCTCCAGTCATGTGTCTTGAACACCCACTATCGAGAATCCATTCATAATTTCTAGCTTTTGAAGATCCAGCCATGAAACAAAGAACCTGAAATATAGACATTTAAGCAGGTCCCCTTTATTCTTTTTGGGTCCTAGGGTTAGCAACTTTTGACAACCCACTCTTGCTTGACCTTAGGATTTTTACGTCCTTTGGCATTGGGAGTGAATCGCAAAAGGCATTCCACGGCCTTGTGTCCTGAACAATCACAAATGGAACAATGATGAAAGCCACCAATCACATGAGTTTTCACAAACTTTTTACTTTTCTTGGGGATGGCATTCTTCTTTGGGTCAAATGAACTAGCCTTAACAAAATCTTTCTTTTGAAATTTTGGAGCGCTTTTTCTCGGAGGGCGCATAGGGCTAGGAGGCGCACGGCGATGAGGCGTGTGGCTCTTAGGCGCATAATGAGCACTCGGAGAAGGAGCGCGCCTATTTTCAAGAATGATTTTGCTAGGAGATGGTTCATCTGTAGCTATATCTTTCCCATTAGCTTTCCCAAATTGCTTCGTTGGGTAGACATAATGGAATGTTTGTCTCTTGACTTTTTCCTGTCCTTTACCCATTGAATTAGAATGTTTTTCCTTGGGAATTTCAAAAGTTTGTCGGTTGGTAAATTCACTTTCTCTTTCAGCACAGACATCACATTTAAAGTTGTCACTAGTTGATGAGAATCCCAAGCCACTTTTATCACCACTGACTTTTTGGGACTCAAATATATTCTCCATAGTGACACGAGAATTGGACCACTCATTTGTAATCTTTTTAAGATCAGTAATTTGAGCAACCAATTCATCGTTTTGAACTTTAAGAAGTGAGTTTTGTTCTGTTAGAAAAGTGTTTTTAACAGTAAGAGGAGTCATGCTCTTTATCTGCTCCTTAAGGAGGGTGAGTTCAGATTTAAGTAGAGATTTCTCGGTCTTAAGCTGGGAAATTTCATCACATGATAGTGCTAAAGCTTCCTTCATACTATCAAATCTAGTGATTACCTTTTCAGCCTTTTTGAACAATTTTTCTTGTTCAGCAACCACTTCATCATCATTGATTTTGGAGATTGGAGCAGTTGGTTCAACCTGTGGTCTAATGTATGCTCCTTTTCTCAATTTGTTCCTTGCTCCAAGATCACATCGTGAGAATAACAATCCACCATCGTTTTGAGCCGGAGTGAGAAATCCTTGTTCAACGAGCTCGCTAATGGTTGGTCTTTTCTTCTTTTTCACTTCTTGAAAACCTGCAGATTTCTTGATAGGTTTATTCAAGGCATTCATATCGGGAACATCCTTGGAGAAGTCATCATCCGAATCATAAGCATCAACTTCATCATCATTTGCCATCAAACAAACGAGTCCATCATCGGAATCTTCATCGCTCTCATCGGAGTCTGTTTCAATCCAAGTATTGTGCTCATTTGCTGGTGCTTCTTCTTCAGCAACCATTACCTTGTGACGAGTAAACTTGGGAGTGAATTTGGGAGTATGGCTGCTCTTCTTCTGCATATATTCAAATTTGGGAATCGGGCAGCTTGATGCAAAATGTCCGGGTTTCCTGCAATTAAAACAAACAAGATCTTCTTTTCTTTTTGAATCACTGCTCCTTGAAAACTTTTGAGGAGCTTTGCTGGTAGATCCTTGAAATTTGTTGGTTGAGCCGGGTCTTGAGAATTTTCTGAATTTTTGAAATTTCTTCACAAATAAAGCGAAGTCTTCATCATCCATGTCTAATAGCTCAGAAGTAGAAATTTTGGGATCGGAGCTTTTCTCATCTTGTACAGGCGCAGGAGTAGGCGCAGGTGTAGGCGCAGCTTCTCTGTGCGCCATCATAGCCATAGATTTTGACTTTCCTTCAGTTTCGCTGATTCGTTGGAGTTTGAGTTCGTAAACTTTGAGATTTGCATATAGGTTCCTTAAAGTCCAAACATCTAAAGTTCCAGCGTCTTCAAGAGCGCTAGATTTATGTAGGTATCTTGATCCAAAAGCTTGTAGAAAATTTACATTCAAATCTTTGTTGGTAAACTTCATGCCAAGTGAAATACATAGATTGATAATTTCACAGTAGCGTTCATAAGTTTGCCTTAAGTTTTCACCAGGGAGTTGAGAGAAATTGTTGAACCTCTTTTGAACTTCGTATTTCTTGTTCTCCTTGCAAACCGTGTCTCCTTCTATGTTCTCTTCAATAGCATCCCATAGCTCATTAGCAGTAGCACAATGCATGACTTGTTGTTTCATAGCCGTGCTTAGAGTGCTTAGAAGAATGTTTCTTGCTTTGCCATCATTTGCAACTCTTCTAATTTCTTCCTCGGTCCATTCTTCCCTTGGTTTGAGAACTGTAGGTTGGGCAGCGTTGGTGCGTGGATTTGGATTCGCCTTCATCGGAATATAAGGTCCATAAACGACGGTGTCATGGAGCCTTTCATCGATTGAGTTGAGATGAGTCAATATGCTGAATTTCCACACGTCAAAATGATCTTCATCAAAGACCGGAACGTGAGTGTAGTTTGCAGTTGCCATAGGTTTTGAGTTTGCCATTTAGAATCGGCACCCAAGCTGTTAAGCTTGAAAAACGAAAAATGTTTTATAAAGGTGTTTGCTCTGATACCACTTGTTGGTCCCAAAGGGAAACAAGGGTATGAAAAATAGCTAGAGGGGGGGTGAATAGCTGTTTTAAAATTCTTTTCGTACCCTTGAAAAACTCAATTGCAAATGCGCACTTTATCAAGTAAGCGTTATGAAATGCGCCTAAGTGAGTGAGTGAAATGCACAGCGGAATTTACTAATGAAAAATAGGCGCAAAGTGTGATAAAGGGGCGCACACACACTCTAAGTATTTTGGCTCAAAGTGGTTGAAATAAAGAACTAAGGCAAATGATATAACAACAGAACACAATTCAGTTCAATCAATCTACAATGAGTAAACAAGCAAATAGTGAGTGAAAATAATAACTTGAAAGAAACGACAAGATAATAACACAAGCTATTTGGAGAGGTTCGATCAATGAAAGATCTACGTCCTCTACCAAGATGGTTAGTCTTGGATTTCTAATGGAGATCTTATATAATGAGTGGGTGTTACAAATTACAACTTTTGAGCTCCTACACTAACTCAAGATCTAATATTCTATGAATGAACAAATCCAAAACAATAACCGGTGTATCTCTAAAAGATGGATCTAAATGATCAAACTTAAAGAGGTGCGTGTGTGTTTAGTATCAAGGCTCTTTAGATCTTTATGATTTAGAGCACAATGAAACTAAAGTGTTATAGCTTGAAGATCTGGGCTAAGGATGAAGGTATGAAGATGTTCTTGAGGAAATCTGGAAAAACGAAGGCAATCTTCAAATCTTCAACAAATGTTTTGAGAGAGAAATTCTTGAAATTCTTAGCAAAACTCAGCAACTTCAAAATGTTGAAGTTATGGGGTATTTATAGTGAACTTCAAAAAACTAGCCGTTGGAAATCCTTGTGGATAAGATGAGCTGTCGCTCGTTGATTGGAGCATGCATATATTATGCCCATTTTGACACTCAACATAAATGTGACCGTTATGGACACGTGTCAACAGATTAGGCGCATATGCATCTTTTAACCACCGTTGGATCATTGGCGTAATTTGAATTCTCTTCAAGTCTTCGAGTCTTCAATAAATCACTGAGTTTGAATAAACACTTTGAGGCGCGTTTGAGCCAACAGGCGCATTGAGCCAAGAGGCGCACAGTAAGTGTGTGCTTAAATCAAGGGGCGCAGAGGCGCGTAACATAGCTTATGAAGAAATCCTTATGCGCGCGCTCTAAATGGCGCATGGCGCGAATGTAGAAGGCGCGTGGCGCAGGAGGCGCATAAGCGCGGCTCAAACTCACTGAGTGATTTTTCTTGAAACTTGATCTTCTTGCCCTATTTCTAAGCCTATTCTATAACAATGGACAACTTAAAAAATGAATTATAAATACTTCTTACATGTGGGTCTAAAGTCCATGAAATAAAACTTAGGTGATGGATCAATCAAATCTCATAATTTCTATTACATAAAAACTGAGATATGCGTGGGCATACCCAACAAAACAAAATCATGTTTTAAATCCACAATAACTTTAAAAGTAACCTCTGATTCAATCAACCAACTAAAATAACCATAAAAAAGATAGCTAGGAGTTTTCAATGTTGATGCTGAAACAAGTTTCTTAGGAGTCTTTTTCAACATTGCTTAATTTTGCTTGAGTTTCTGGAGGCCTTCCTGGAACAACCAAAAATAAAACCAGGTTACAAAACAAGATAAATAAAATGAGCAAAAGCTGAAAAATAACTTGAATGGAATAACTTAAAGTTTAAAAGTTACTCCTTCTGTCTCAAAATGATTTTCTCATTTACCTATTCAAACTAAAAGTATAATTAATGAGTACTCCATCCGTCCCAAACTTTTGGTTACTTATTTTCATTTTGGGCGTCCCATAATGTTCTCTACCCGACATTCTCTCTTTTATTTTACTTTTCGTACTCACAAAACCTACTCCACTATCGATATTATTTTTAAATTGATATGACTGGTTTTCATATTTCATATTGAAGTATATGTTGGGACGGAGGGAGTATTTTACTTCAATTTTGGTAACCAAAAGTATGGGACGGAGGGAGTATTTCACTTCAAAATGAGATTGAGTAGTTCACTAAAAGAATGTCCAAATTTCATTAGGGACAAAGTTTTTGACAAAACAGACATTCATTTTCAGGACAAAAAAATCTTGAAAATAGATTCATTTGGGGACGGAGGGAGTACATACTTATGTGATAACCCAGCTGCAAAAAAAAAAAAAAAAAAAAAAAAAAAAAAAAAGAGAGAGAAAGATAACCAGCTGCTAAAAAATTAAAATTGAACCAGCTGCAAATAAAAATTTGAAATTGAACCAACAGCGATCAAATCTTGAAAATAGAAAAGACATGGAATTGTTGATAAGTATTATCCCCTATTGTGAATCAAAAAACACAACAATACTCGAGATTGAATCCAATAGAATTTTAAATTTATTAGAATCAAAAATTGAAATTGAACAAAAAAACACAAAAATTAGTGCCCTATACTTGTGTAAAAATTAGAATCAAATAGAATTTTAGAATAAGGTTCTAATCAAACACAAAATGTGAGCTTCATACCTGGATAAAGCTTGAATTCCTTAAAATCTCTGATGGAGAATGGAGTCAGCCATATGATTTGTATTTTCAGGAGACTTCGCCGCCACCGTCGTTGTTGCCGGAAATGATGAAGGAGAAGTGAGCGGAGACGAGAGGGTTAGAGGTTCATCGCTTCGCTCGTCGCTCAGAAAGAGAATGACGCGATTTTGGACTTCGCCTTCTAACCTAGACGGGTTTAACAAGTTAGTCGAGTTTTACCTGCTTTGACCCGCGAGTGTTAGCGGGTTAAACGGGTTACCTGCCTAAACCTGTTTGTGTTAATGAGTCTGGTCGGGTCGGGCATTTAGTAGCTCCCCTCCCTATTTAGTAGAGGCCTTACGACATGTGGCCTCCCCCTAGCTTTCCCTTCTTGGTGGTTGAGGTTGTCATGTCCCCCATCATGTTTGTATTGTTATTTCTTTTTTAATAAAATCTAGGGAGGTACCATCCTCTTTTCGAAAAAAAAAAAAAAAAAAAGTCGGACATTTAGTAAGCGGGTTAATGGGTAATAGGCTAAAATTGACCGGCCTAATATCAACCATCCGAATCTAGTAAGCTTTTAATGTGGATGGCCCACACAAGTAAGTTAATGAAACGACCTTGGCTGTCATAGACAGGATCCTGAATTCTTTCTGCTTTTCCCAGCCTGGAGAGTATCAAGCCAACCGGCTGAAAGCTAAATAATTTCATTTTTAAATGCTTCTTTACAATTATCCAACTTATCAATGAATATTTCAAATCAGGATCAAAAGGTCCGATATCAACAGCCCCACCCCCTTTTTTCCTTTCCTAAGTGAGCATTCAATTTTACATAAAGTTATTATATTCTCCACTGATTTAGTTTTTAAGAAAAAATCACCATCTTAAAATGATGATTTTATTTCCTTTTTATTTATCTTATTAAAAAGTTAATCTCATTTTTAAAATTAAAACATAAAAATTATTGAATTTCTAAAATAAACTCCCTCCGTCCTTTTTTAATCTATAAAAATTATCGTTTTGGTTGTCTCACTTTAATATATAAAATCTCAAAATGTTATTGTTTTACTCCCTCCGTATCGGACTAAGGTTCCTACAATGACTTTACACGGAGATTAAGAAAAAGTAAATGTTGTGACTATGAAAAGTAAGGTAGGAGAGAGAAAATGGATAGAGAGTTTCAGTTGTGAGAATGACAAGTGGGTCTCATTATCCATTTTAATTACTACAACTAAGAACCTTTATCTGAGACAAACTAAAAAAGAAAATAAGAACATTCGACTTAGACTGGAACAGATGAAGTAATACTTTTTAAATAGTACGACCCATTTGTCATACTCACAATAAATATCCACTTACTACTCCCTCCGTCCCAAAACACCTTGCACTCTTTTGAGAATGCACGGGAATTAAGAAATGAGTATATATATTCAGTTATATTGTTAATTGGACATGCTTAAAACTGATTAGGAAAAGATATTTTATTGATTAAGTTTTAATTATTAAATCAAAGCAAACACCCAAATAAATTGTCCAGCATTATTTCATACTACCACCACCACCATTACAGACACCACAGCCCACCACCGTCGAGACCGCCACCGCCGTCACCGTCACCGTCACCACCACCGTCACCAACGGCTGCTACTTCCACCGACAATCGCAGCTACCACCACCACCATTCTCTCTGTAACCAAATACAACTCATAAACCTAAGATGCACCACACAATCATGCGAAAAGTTCAAGAAACAGACACAAAAAAGAAAATCTCTGAAAAGTCAGATCTATTTTCAAGACACCAAAGCACACAATAAAAAAAAAGTTCTTTCTTCCAGCCACACCCACAAACTCACCAAAAAATTAGGTCTATTTTTATAAAAACAGAAAATTTATAAAGAAATTAAACTTGATACACACAAATTAGTAGATCTGCTCACAAACTAACATAAACACACACCAAATCTCACAGATCTGAATATCCACGCACACAGATCTAGATCTGAAAAGTGAGACGAAGAAACACTAGTTTCCAGATCTACAAATAGAGAGAGAGAGAGAGAGAGAGAGAGAGAGAGAGAGAGAGAGAGGGGAGGGAGGAGGAGATGGAGAGAGATGACCTGTGAGGGTGGAGATGACGTAGTGCATACGTGGTGGCCGGTGGCGTGTAATCTGGTGCGACGGTAGCGGTGGCTTGAGAGTTAAGTGGAGAAGAAGAAGAAGAAGAAGAAGAAGAAGAAGAGTAGGAGAAGAAAGACAAGAGGCTGACGTAGAGGATGGTGGCGGAGGACGAAGATGGTGGTGGTGGTGGTGGTGGTGGAGGGCAGTGGACCATTGGTGGTTCTCTAGAGAGAAGTCTGACTTCTCTTCTCTCTAGGCTTTTATGAATATGAAGAGAGTGGGTTTGATTAAATGTGTTAGGGGTGGGATTTTGTGCTTAACAGTAAAATGAGTTGGGTTGTTAATTTAATTTAATTGACGTATTTAGTGTTAAGTGTGTGGTTAGATACATATAATAATAATAATAATAAAAACTTACCATTTTTCCAATGAGAAAGGGGAAATATGTACAAGGTGTTTTGGGACGGAGGGAGTATTCTCTACACCACTTTTTCTCTTCCACTCAGCTATTTATACTCACAACACAACACATATTCAATTCTTTCTTTAATTCTTGTGCCAAAACTCATTTTTGTAAATCAAAGGGACGGATGGAGCACTCCTTCCAACCCACCTGAAATAGGTTTTTTTTTTTGGGGTTAAGGACATGGATTAAGGAAAAAATATTAGTGGAGTAGGTGTTGTAAATATAAAAAGTGTAGTTCCAAAGAGAAAGTGAGATAGAAAATAATGAATAAAAAGTTGGTGTGATTGTGAATGTGAGTTTCCTTAATTTAAAAGCTTTCATTTTGAAGTGGTCCTATTTCGAATGTTTCGAATGAGACACCTAAAATAAAAATTTGTCATAACTTGACGTGCAAGGCCGATATAACCGTAAAAATTGGAAATTATAAACAAACAATTAAAAGAAAACAGATAAAAATATACATAGCGGCACTACTTTCTTCTTTGCCGTTTGTGTTCTATCCTCTGCCAACGCCATGTTGATCCACCACAAATCAAGAAAAAAGTACAACAAACACCTACATTGTTCCATGTTCATCTGAATAACTTGCAAAGCATTATAACATACACTTGAAAAGAAGACAAAAAATCAATAAATTTTCATGAAAAAAAATATTAGAAATTATCATCCAAGGACTGAACAACAAAAAACCTGTAATTGCTTCACCTCTTCCTCCATCAGTTTTCAAACCACGACGTGCAAAGAAACTAAAGTTTTTTTTTTCTTTTCCAAATGTTCATTTCATGCTATCGGCAATCCATGGAATCAAACGTGTCTGCAAATCCTGAAGGTTTGGAGGGTATGCTTGACTGAGTTTGGCTGTATGAAAAGTCAATCATGGTAGAAGTACCTTCATCCGATTGCCATCTTTGAAGGGCTTGTGGAAGGCTCATATGAAGGTCAATTCCGTAACTTTCTTCTTCTTCAGGTCGGGAAGGTTTCCATTGCTCTACAAGAGGACCCAACACGTTAACTGCATGGCCCATATCAGGTCTCTGGAGAGGATCACGAGCAGTGCAGTGACCTGCCAGCTCAGCCACCTTGATGATGCTGTCAAAGGTTTCCTCGTCCGGTTCTAAAGTTTGGTCAATCGCCTTTCCTAGGTTGTCTTTGTTAATAAGCACCCTGCGGAACCATGTCACCAAGTGAGACCTCTCTTCTGGCATTGTCTCGTCCAAAGCTTTTCTACCAGTGATTATCTCCATCAACACCACTCCGAACGCATAAACATCCACCTTTGTAGTCACTCTTCCCGTAGCTGTTTGCAAACAAAACATAAACTCTTGATTTATGCTCATTCTTTGGTTTATTGAGATTCATAAGATAACCAAAAGCATAGCATAATATCAATTAGAAATAATTTGAGTTGTACACACGATTTGTTTTTAAATTTCAGGGTATATTTGGATAATTTGCCCTTTATTCGAAAACAACATCAAATCATGATAAGAATCCATTTTCACATGTAGAAGGTCATGATAGAAACATTATTGCATTTACTACAACAACAGCAAAACCTCCAAACCCTGCATGAACACCCTAGTCGCACTAATTCTGGATGCCACACAAATTGACAAAGTCAATCAGGCAATTCATTCTATTTATGATATCAAACACTAAAAGGGGGACTAACAAAAGATATTTAGGGTAATATCAGCTACAGTTATAAAACTGACCAATTTTGCGTATTGAAATCTCACAGTTGCATTTGATTTTATTAAAGTACAACAAAAGAAAAAGAGAGAGAGAGAAGGAGATGCACTTACCAGCATATTCAGGAGCAAGATAACCAAAAGTTCCCGCCAAGCGTGTCTCAACAGAATACTTGCCATCAGGCGCGTTCTTAACCAAGCCGAAATCAGCAACCTTGGCTCTCATGTCATCTCCCAAGAGTATGTTAGAGGGCTTCAAGTCTCTGTGAATAAAGCTTTGTTGAGCCAAGCTATGCAAGTACTCCACCCCCCTTGCCACATCCAATGCTATAGAAACCCTTTGCTTCCAACTAAGAGGAGGACATCCCATTTCCTCCCTGTCCCTCTCGAACAAATGCTGGCTCAAAGTTCCCTGAGGCATGTACTCGTATACCAACAGCCTCTCGTTACCATTGATACAGTAACCCAGAAGAGCCACCAAATGCCTATGCCTAACTTTGGTAAGAACTGCAATTTCAGCTTGGAACTCATTCATTCCTTTAGTACCCATTACCCCTGATTCCATCCTCTTCACCGCAATCTTAGTCCCATCATGCAATTCCCCCTTGTAAACAACTCCAAATCCACCTCTACCCAACACATTGTCATCACTAAAATTGTCTGTCACTTGGCGCAACACTTGGATTGAGATCACGACATTGCCACCTTCAAAAACAGGCATCCTTTGACTATGGTCGCCGCTGCTCTGGCTCATAATGTCACTAGGAACACCGCCGTAACCATTACTAGGACCCGCTAGATTAGATTTGACCATTTCCTTGCCATTTTCAGGATTCTCCACCCTCCCGAATCTCTGATGCCGTTTCTTAACATAACACTTGTAAGATACAAACATTACAACCCCAACAAAAACAATAACAGCAATGACAACCCCAGCAATCATACCTCCCGGAGAAGATCCTGACTTTGAGGTTCCAGGTGAGTGTCCAGAGGGTGCAGCCCCACCTGATCCCGACCCAGAATCTCCACCACCAGTACCATTAGCTATACCCAACAACGGATTTCCCGTGTGTGTAAACTTGACGGTCGTCGGAAAAATGGGTATAGGCCCAGTCAAATTATTATTAGACACATCAAAAGCTGTAAGACTAGGCAGCGAGATGAGGCTATCAGGAATAGATCCAGTCAAACTATTATCATTCAATAGCAAACTCCTCAACGAAGTCAGATTAGCAAAAGCAGGGGAAATCGTACCATGATATCCACGCTTAATGAAACTAACACCAGTGACGCTCTTCTTAGAAGGATCACAAGCAATATAGGTCCATCCACCAACACAAGCATCATTCCCTTTCCAGGAATCTGCCAATTCAGGAGGATACCCAATAGCACCTGCAACTTCAAGAAGCGCAGTGACTTGGGGATCACAAGGCCCAGGCGTGGATGAGCAAAAGCTATTACCAGGATCAAGTGTGACATTTTTACCATTAGCATCAGGATATGGACCCTGCAACATATTGTTCTGCAGACTTAAAGTAGCTAAATTAGGCAAAGTCATCAAAGAAGGAGGAACTAAACCAGTGAATTGATTCCCCCGGAGCTGTAAATCAAAGAGATGCTTACAGCCGGAGAGATCCGGGATCGAGCCGGTGAAGGCATTGTCATGTAGCCACACTTGTGTAATCTGTGTCATTGATGATAATACTTCAATACTTCCAGACAAGCCGCCGCCCGGACCCTGGTTATCGTTCAGCCAGAGATATTGAATTTGTGAATTGGCAAACGATTTGGGTAAAGTTCCGGTGAGATTGTTGTATGAAAGACGGAGATTCTGCAAGTTGGGGAAGGACCCGAAGATGTCGGGGATAGAGCCGGTTATATTGCATTTGCTGGCGAGGAAATTCGAAAGGCTGCTGCTGTTGGTTAATCCCGCCGGAATTTCCCATTGGGCTAGATTAGGGTTCTGGCTGATACTGATGTTTTGCAGGCTAGTTAGTCCGTTGAAGAAATCAGTTGGGATCGATGAGAACTCGTTGGAATCGAGGTAGATTTCTTGGAGAGAAGTAAGACCAGCGAGAGAAGGTAAGGCGCCGGAGAGAGAGTTGGATTGAAGAGCTAGGGTTTGGAGTTGGGTGAGCTGACTTAGCTCAGGCGGAAGTACGCCGGAGAGAGATTTGGAAGGGAGGTTGATTGCGGTGACACTTTTGGAGCTGTCACAATTGACACCATCCCATTTGCAGTAGTCGGAGCCTGCCTTCCAGCCAGAAGGGTTGATGGCGGTGCGGAGGGTTTCCATGGCGACGCCGTCATCGGCGGCGGAGAGGGTGAGGAGGAGAGAGAGAAGGAGGAGAAGGGAAATGAGAGAATGTAGGGGTTTCGCCATTGGAGGGATCTTGGATTTGATTGGGGTTGGGGGAGAGACCATATAGTGTGTGCGTGTGTGTGTGTGTGTGAGAGAGAGAGAGAGAGAGAGAGAGAGAGAGAGAGGAGGAGGAAGAGGAGGAGAGAGAGAGAGAGAGAGAGAGAGAGTATTTAGAGGTTGAAGCTTTGCTGGATATGGTCTTGTTGGAGGGGGTGGGCTTTTAGGAGTTAGGACAGGGGGGGTCCTAGTGAACGCCGTTTTTGCTTGGGTAAATTTCCACATCAGGTCCACTTCACGCTTGCTACCGCGGGCGGTTGTCCAAAATTTGACTGATCCCTGCTTGCTTCTTACTCCCTCCGTCCCACCCAAAATTAAGATTTTTGGATTGGACACAGGGATTAAAGAAAAAGTGTTAGTGGAGTAGATATTGTGACTTGTGAGTATAAAAAGTAAAAGAGGCTTTGACCAATAAGTCCCTCATCCAAATGAAAACGACCAATAAGGACATGTATTATGGAAACTCACCAAAAAGTCCTTTGAATTTTCGCTGGACAAAAATGCCCCTCAATTCCCTATTGAACGTGAGCAGGCAGCGGAAAAAAAAAAAAAAAAAAAAAAACCACGTTAAGCGCAGCATGTTACTGCGCCTTCTCTCATCTCTCTCTTCCCTCCCTACTTTTTCTCTCTTTTCTTTTTTTTTCCCCTCAAATTTTAAAAGGTAATATCTCAAAATCTAAAAGTTAAAAAAATAATCCGAGAACACCGTTTTAATTGTGTCGTCAAAACGAATCAAACAAGTACACTCAACACATAATTCAAATTTTAGAAATAAAAATCTCATTTTTCACGAGTAAAAATTTGAGAAAATCATTTTTCATTTCTCAATTAATTTCACAATTTTAGGGAAAAAATCATTTTTCAATTGTAAAATCATTTTTCAACTGATTTCACAGTTGTGTCATTTTTTCATTTTTCATTTTTAAAAACTGATAAATTCATATCTCAATTTTTTCACAATCATTATAATAACTGAGACATGCATTTCACAGTTGTTCACACATGAATTTGAATATAATAACTGAGACATTCATTTAACAGTTATTCATAATTGAGTAAAAACTGATAAAATCACCTCTCATTTTTCACAATTGATGACTGAATTTATCAGTTTAATTATGTAATAAATGAGACATTCATTTCTCAGTTATACACATATGAATTTGAGTACAAGAACTGGTACATTCATTTCTCAGTTACTCAAATGAATTTGAGTAGAAGAACTGCTACATTCATTTCTCAGTCATTCCCATATGAATTTGAGTATAAGAACTGGTACATTCATTTCTTAGTTATCAATTTTTCTCTGTTTTTAATATAATAATAAATGGGATATTCATTTCTCAACTAAAAAAAAAAAAAACAACAAATGTGAGGTTGTAGTGTTAAATATATAATAGTCTACTAATAGAACAAGTGAGGAGCTTGGCATAGTGGTTAGGAGTTTTAGTTAAGACCAAGAGGTCTTGTGTTCAACCCCCCCCCCCCAAGAGCAAATAATTTTTATTTATAATACTTGGGGTTGCAGATGGTTGTGGCGGCAGTGGGTGAGGTCCGCCGGCGGCGGCAGCAGGTGGCGGCTGACGGCGGCGGGTGGTGGTCCGGTGGCGGCTGACGGCAGCGGGTAGAGGTCCGGCGGCGGCTGGTGGCGGGGGTAGTGGGTGAGGTCCGGAGGTGGCGGCTGATGGCGGCGGGTGGAGGTCCTGTGGCGGCAGCAGGTGGCGGCGGCAGCAGGTGGTGTCGCCGGCGGCGGCTGGTGGCGGCGGTAGGTGGCGGACCTCAGTCAAAGTCAAAGGTCTAGTAGGTGGTCAATGGTTAAAGGTGTAATAGGATTTTATTTGGGCTGGGGGTATTTTTGCCATTTAAAAAGGGTGAGGGATTTATTGGTAAAATTGATTTCAACCCAAGGACCCTAAGGTAGATTATGAAATGTTGTGGTTTTATTGGCAAATACCATCTTCCCCAAGGGGCTTATTGGTAAAAATCCCAAAGTGAAATAGGAGAGAGAAAGTGGGGTAGAGAATAATGAGTGAAAAATTGTTGTGAGTGTGAATGTGGGTCACATTAAATAAAACACTTCTATTTTTGGATTGTCCTAATTCGAATGGGACACCCAAAATAGAAATTTGTCCTAATTCGAGTGGGACGGAGGGAGTATATTTTATACTAGTGGCTAACACGTGCTTTGCACGAGAAACTAATTTACTATTTTTTTTGTATTTTATTTTTTATGATTTTATTTAGTAATGTAACATAATAATTTTTTTAATATAATTATATTGTATATGAATTAAAATGTTTGCTTATAAATTTAAAAAAATTGTGTTAATTTTTTAGTAATAATTACAATAATTATTATAATTAACTAATATTATTAATTATACTTATTAATATATATAATAACTATTATTATTCACTAATAATACTAATAGTTATAATTAACCTATATATTAACTATTATAATTAATTAATACTCCCTACGCCACGCCCTAGAGTAAGAGTCCTACCTTGTTTGTGCATACTCCCTCCGTCCCACCTTAGTGTGAACTTATTTCCTTTTTCGTCTGTCTCAAGTTAGTGTGAACCACTCCAAAATAGCAAAGAGTCTTTACTTTTCATCTCACTCATTCTCTCTCATACTTTACTTTTACACTCACAACACCAATCAACTTACTATTCTTCCCACTCATTCTCTTTCTTATTTAATTTTCCATACTCACATATACCTCCCTCCACTATTTATCTCTCTTACTTTTTCTTAATTTGTGTGCCAAATTTTTTGGTTCACACTAAGGTGGGACAGAGGGAGTACTTATTAAAGATGTTAGAGCAAGATGATTTTGAAGAAAGAAGAAAACAAAGAAGCAGCGCAGGAAGTAGATCGGGGCGGGTGACTGGACAGATCCGATCGGACATGGTGAGGTCCGGCCGGACCAAGGTCCATACCCGGGCGGACCAACAGAGTTCGAGCCTGATTTGGTTTTGCGCTGTTCTGGCCTTTGTGGAAAGTATTTCAAGTCCTTTAGGGATTTGATTTAGGACTCCTTCTATCTTCTGGTTTAGGTCTCTAATGTCAATAAATACTAGCTATAAAGTAGTATTTTTCTACGCGTGATTCAATTTACATGGAGAGAGAGATCAGTGATTCTAGATCTAGGGTTTTGCATAGCTAGGAACTTTGTGATCAAAGTTCATGCAAACATAGATTAGTGTTTTTTTTTTTTTTTTTTTTTTTTTTTGCGAAAGGAGGGCGGCACCTCCCTAGATTTTATTAAATAAGAAAATAAAGTACATAAATGGTGGGGGACATGACAACCTTAACCACCCGAGAGACAAGACTAAGGGAGGAGGCCACACACAATTTGTATGGTCCTCTACAAAAAATGGGGGGGGGGGGGGGGAACTACCGAACAATGAGAAGGATAAAATAAAAAATCAGCCATGCAAAATTAAAGCCTAATATAAGGAATGGAAGCTCTATCAAGACGATATGAACCTCGGCAATAAAACATAGATTAGTGTGATTATCTTCTTGTAATTGTTTCTCCGCCATAATAATATATGTTTCCCTTTGCCCGTGGAGGTAGCCAATAGAGATTGGTGAACCACGTATATTCTGTGTTGATTTGTGTTCATTATTATTTGCTATTTTTTTTGTCTGATTTACTAACAAGTGGCACCAGCGCTTGGTTAGTTAAGAAAGATCAGGGCATTCCGCTGCGGTAGAAGAGATGGATTCCGGGATGGACCAGAAAATCGGCAAGTCTGACGGGAAGAACAAATTTATTTTCTGGTAGAAGATTATGCATTGGGCGTGCAGATCGCGGGCAGAAAAAGTGCAGATCGCGTGCAGAAAACGTGCAGTTCGCGTGCAGTCTTAGTGCAGGTCGCGTGCAGTTTGGTGCAGATCGCTTGTAGTTTTTTTTTTCGTGCAGCGGACGTGCAGTCCGCATGCAGTGTCCGTGCAGAAATCTGGGTGTCTAGGTTGGACACATCTGGTATTGTATTCTGTTGCCTTTGATATATTTGAGTTTAGAATTTTCCTGGTTATTCGGAAACTCTTCACAGTAGAGGATCGAGAATCAATAAATCTGAGAGCAGTCAACGATTGCTCATCTGTGCTAGAAATAGCAAATCTGGTAGATCTGAATCTGAAAGTTCGTCTGGTGTTCGGTGGTGATCCAAGAACGCATCTAGAACGTTTCGGTGTCTGGTACCTACATCTGAAGACAGACATCAGAAGTTAGCTGTCTGGTATAATCTGAAGATCTAACATCTGTTGTAGTCTATTCTAGTGATCTAGAAGTAGATACAAAATCTGTGTTGCCCGACGTAATAATTTGGTTAGATTTCAGAGTTGTACACCTGACTCCGCGTCTGAAGAATTCTGAGTCGGCTGCAGCGATGGCGAGCAGTGATAATCTGAATGAGGATTGTGATTATGACCTGGCGACCGAAGAAAAAGCGTGCAAGAAAGTTGCATGGGTTCTAGATTCGGGAGCGTCTTATCACATGTGTTCGCACAAGGAGCAGTTTACAACGTACGAGCAGAAAGGTAGAGACCGTATTTATATGGCTAATGGATAAGACTGCGAGGTAGTTGGCATGGGCTCCGTAAGGGTGAGAACTTCGGGTGATAAAACTCTCACATTGAAAAAGGTAAGACACGTTCCACAAGTAGCAAATAATTTGATATCACTTAGTCAGTTGGACAAGAAGGGATACAGTTTCAAAGGTGAAGGTGGAGTTCTGGATGTCTACAAAGGTTGAGATGTGATTCTGAAGGGCGAAAGAAAAGGTTCCTTGTTCATCCTCCAAGGTTCTGAGAATGGTGAGGGTGATGACGAGCAGGTGGAGCATCGTTTTACTCTAGGCCGGAGTGATCTGGGCATGCCACGGCTAGAATATCAACACACACCGGTTCTATCAGTCATGGTTGGCAAGATCCAATGTTGACTGGATTGGCCACATCTGAATGGCTGTTAGTCGCCCGTTTGGGCGATTCTGAGTGCCCGTAGGTGCATGTTAGGATTCATTGTTAGTACACCCCTTGATTTGATTGATCTATGTCACGTGTCTTTTTATGGAGTTTAGGACCGCATGTAATGAAGTTATACTTCAATTTTTAGATAAGCCCATTTCTAGGTTTTTGTTTGTCTAGGCTGAGTATAGTTCGGTTTACCCTAGCGATTTAGTGGTTCAAATCGTATTCGTGCTATTCTCGAACCGCCAGTATGGAGCCGCTTAGTTTTCATCAAACCGCATTCTGTGGCTTTGATGAAACAGTTCTTCAAGTCTTTTATGGAACCTCAGATGCAAACTTGATGGAACCGCCATTCATGGAACCGCTGTTTTCAGTTTCAATGAAACCGCACATCAAGTTCATCCTTGGAACCGCTCCTGTGCCAGGTGGAACTGCATAGTATTTATTGAAGAATTCAAGTGTCATTTATTCCTTGATACAAACATTCCCTTTATGGCCGTAAAGGAATGTTTTATGACTTGTCATAAAAACTCTAAGTTAACTTGGAGTTACAACAAGGAATGTCGGTTTTGTACATCAATTTGAATTGTTTACCGTTAGTCCTTTTCTGCAACAAAGGACAAATGTCAAGTAGTGATGCTACAACTACCTAGGACTACAAGAAAAAACCAAGGACGACAATGACCACTCAACCAATGGGAATTCGACAGCAATTGTACCCTCAGATTTAATTCAAATCTTTACCCAACGGTCACAAGGGTGCATTGTTGTAAGTACCCCAATCTGAAACCAACCTATCTTAGAGGTAGCCTTAGC
The DNA here is from genome assembly GCA_026119855.1 of Campanula takesimana. Classification (NCBI taxonomy): domain Eukaryota; kingdom Viridiplantae; phylum Streptophyta; class Magnoliopsida; order Asterales; family Campanulaceae; genus Campanula; species Campanula takesimana. The sequence goes on from JAOWBW010000941.1 coordinate 155,465, forward strand.
ACCGTTTCAGGGATAAGCTAATAGGCCAGGACCTCCCTAGGATAAGCTATAAATTCTAGGACCACTCTGGTATAAAATTGGAAAAATCCAGAAGCTCGCCAGGCTGAGCCGTACGGATGCTTTGGGTACTAGAGGGGCCTAGCCGTACGGCTGGTTTGGGCACCCTCAGTCCCTATAAATAGAACCCTTGGTGATCATTTCATAGGGGGAGAAATACACATTAGGGAGGTCACTCTGCTGGAATTACCACCGAGTAAGAGTGAGAGTGATCACAAATCAAAAAAAGAGAGAAGAAAGGAAGATTGGCCATAACCATCATAGGTAAAGCCACCTCCCCTCCTCCCTTCTCTTCATCTTACTCCTATTTTCTTTCTTATATCTTGGTTATACATGTATTTACTCTTCATTCATGCAAAGACTTGTCCATTTCAAGCACCTTTTATTTCTTGCAAGACTTGTCCATTATCAAGCACTATATACCTATCTATTACATTACTATCTTGTCCAAGCTATGAGAAGTTCCAAGGTTCCCTCCATACCTTGTATGGAAGAGGTTCTAAACCTAGACACTCATAGACTTGTTGATTGTCATTTACATTCCTTATTCATTTAAATGTTATGCTTGTTTGGCCATGATAATCATGAGGGTGATGAAACTTTAGTGTTCATCATTTTCCCCTTTGGTTTAGCCTCAAAATCCCACTTTTGGGTCATAAAGATTCAATCTTTATGTGTTATTTTGACTCTTGGAAGGATTTTAAGTCATAAAAATGTCATCTTGGTGATAAAGTTCCAATCTTTATTCACCAAATGACCAACTTTGGTCCAAAGGGGACATTCATCAACTTTCTTGATTTTCTCCTATGATTGCTCATGATCACACCCAAATACTTGTTTTGGGGGACCAAGTGATGATCATTTAGCATAGGAATGATGTTATAAAACTTGTAAAATGATTTCTTGTAAACTGGGATCAAAACAGTTTGTCCAGCTTCAGACAGAATACCCTGTTTCTGTTCTGTCTGGACTGTTCTTGAGCAAACTGTAAAACTCCCAGAATTACCTCCTATAGCCGTACGGCTACTTTAGGTAGGAGGGCAAAATTGCCTGTTTTGCCCTCTGACCTTTCTCTTATCACTCAAGGACCCTTTTTCAGCCGAGTTTCTCAAATAAAGTCAACAACAGAACCTTTTCCGTTAAATACACACACACACACATATGCACATTTTAACTAACTTAGGGAGACTCGTCTTTGTCCGAGGCAACTTGAGTGGACGTAAAAACTCCTCCCAAGTTGTAACCTGACCTCCGAACCTTTGAACTCAAACCTTTATCATTTTGTTGGGTTTAAAATTAACAAAATGTGGGGACTCCGTTAAATTTGACCGGTTCTCGTGTTTGGCCTTTCGCCCCATACTCATCGCGTTTCCGCGCGGGGCGGGATCCTTAAGTGGCGACTCCACTGGGGAAGAGAGTGCTTTCGGACTTCTTTCTAGAAGATTCGGGGACATTCTTGTGTGGGTCAAACTCCCGTTCCCGTTAGTTGACCTCTTGCGTATTTGTGTGTGTTTGATGTTTCTGTTTGAACTGTTTTGAGTACATACGTTCTGGAAATACAATAAACTGGGGCTTGATGATCAGAAGTTGGACAACCTGAGAAAAATATTCACCCTCTTGCTTTAGCCGTACGGCTACTTTGGGTAGGGGCCAGAATGTTGCCAATTAACAGTTTGGTGCAGGGCTGCAACATTCTGGGTGCCCCTCTGCTTCTACTTGTCCAGGTTCCAAATTTACAGTCTTACTTGTGCAAATTACCTTCATTCTTTTGACCAAAACTTGGTTTTAAAAGGTAATAAAACTTGGTTATGCATGATCTTTTGTCAATAAAATGGTTTCCAAAACCTCATCGTGCATAATCCCTTTTGTAAGGGTTTTCTTGAGTCTTCTCGTTGTGCACAAATTGCTTTGTACAAAAGGGTTTCAATGTAAAATATTTCTTTTGCAAAAGTTTGATTCAAAATTCTTTGTTGTGCACAACTTGGTACATGTACAAGTTTTGGTCTTTGTTTGCTTATATTCCTTGATTTGTTGTGTATAAATTGCTCAATCCATGCTTGTTCATACTTGTTCATATCTTGCTTATGCCATGCTCATGCTATCGAAAAACGAATTTCAAATCTCTCTCTTTTTACTCAAAAAAAAAAAGGAGCATAGGATGACTTCACACCACGCGCACTTGACCGTGCACGTTCCAAATACCCTTTAAACCCGGGGTGGATGCCATGATGCAGCTCGTTGGGCGCTCTTGTTCCCTTCGATGCGCGCACGGGTCCATCCCACCTTCCCTTCCGAACCGAGTCAACCACACTTGTCCGTGACACAGAAATACCGTGACTATGGTTGGTTTTTGGTCTAGTTCACGTTACCACATCCTTGATACGTGCTCAAAGCTAATTGTGGCCAAATTAATGCCCGAGTTGTGACTCCTTGATGTAATGCAAGCGTGGCCTAACCAGCCTCCAACTCGTGTGTTAGTGACGACCGCAATTAGCAAGGGCCATGTACTAAGGATAGGGTGACACCGTGTCGTTTAGCCCTAATGTACGAGTTATTTTGATCATCCTTAAGCCCATGGTCAAGGATCGAGACGACTCATTCAAAATGAGGTCATGTCGGAATGTCGGTGGAGCCTTCGGAGAAAAGTCTCGATCCCGACTGGGGCTTAACCATGATTAGGATGACCCGCGTATTGGGAACTTTACGACGCACTAGACCCTAGGTTCATTTCTTTTGATCGGTGGAAGCCGCGTGCCCTATAGGACCCTCGCCCGGGATAGTCCGTCTTTGGGAGCGTGCAACACATGTGAAAAACGAGGGGTCTATAGGCGTAGTGATGGCCTCCACTGATCCAGGGTTATAGAATAGTTGCGAAAAAGAAGAGCGATATTTTCCAACCAATTAGGAATAAGACATGCCTTGAGAAAAATGAAATAATGAAAGTTGAGCCCCTGAATTGTGCACTAACGTTTGTTTATGTGACAAAGCCGGCTAAGGTAATCCAAAGAATAAATGATTTTTTTTAAGAAAAAAAAAGGAAAAGGAAAAGGGAATTGCTAAATTCATCAAAACGCTTGGCTTGGGTTCCTTCCCCCTATAGAAGAGTCAAACTTGTTATCCCCTTCAAGTCAGTGTCTCCTGTGTGTCGAGTTTTTGTTTTACTTCAAAGCATGACTTCCCGAAAAATCCTTCCACGGTGCCCTTACGGTTTGTTGGTCGTTTGTAAGATAGGGAACAATGGAAAACAAGTCCCAAGTAGTCGAGGCAGATGTCCATTTGGATGTGCAAGCACGGCTAGAGGGTAGGGTTAAGCTCCTGGAACGAACGGTGGATACAATGAGGAACCAAATGCGAAAGATGGAGGTCGACCGCAATGAAGCGATCAAAGTGGTCCAACAACTTCGAAAGGAGATCAAGGAGGTACGTCACAAGAAAGTCGAGGAACTATGGGAAGAGGGGGGAAAGAGACTCAAAAGGGACCTTGAGAAAAAATATGATCACCGGTACGATCTCCTACATAGCAGACTTGACCGATGAATTGGAAAGGCACAACTCAAGGAACACCCGAGAGTGCCTCCACGAAATTGTGAAGTCCATTGAGGAGCTCAAAAGGTCTTCCGAGAAGTCTTCCTCCCCACCAAAGACTGCCTCCAACCAGCTGGCTCAGGACGAACAAGAGCCCCGCGATCAGCTCCGACCTGTCACGGTACCCCATGGAAAGCCCGCGGCGGCTGTGGGAGAATTTCACCTCCAGGGCAAAGGGGCTCACTACCGCTGGTTCCATGAGTTGGGAATGCCTAGAGAGAAAGTATTAGACCACCTACTCGAGGCCGGAAAGGTTGAGCTTCTTGGCCGACATGTGATATGGACGGAGCCGGTCGGAGCCCGTCACGACCCAAAACAACATTGCAAGTACCACCAAGCACCAGGTCATTCCACAAACGCATGTCTCACCCTGAGAAATCACATCCAATCACTCATTGATGAGGGTATCATTACCAAACGAGGGGACAAGTGGGTCTGAGCCAGGGACGCAAGGAGAAGGAATGAGGAAGAGAAGAAGTCGTTAGGAGTGGCCTAGTATTTGTGTTCTAGAGAGTCTCCTAAATCCGTAGTGGATATAATCTTTTGTCTTTCTTTTTCTTTTAGCTTTCCCAAAAGTCCCTGCGAGGCCAAGGTATGTAAAAAAACCACAATGTGGCGATGGTTGAGTCAATAGTCAAGTCCAGAGTTGTAAAAATTGAGTCTTCCGTGAAATGAATTGTCTTTTACTTCTATTCTCCCAAGACTTGAGGCATTATTTGAAAAATTACACTAACTCTCGGAATCACTCCCATTAATGTTTCCAAATGATTGTTATATCCCCGATATGATGAGTTGATTCCCCCAAACATAGAAGTCAACAACGACTCATAAAGGGATGAATGGATCTAAACGTAAAAGGTGTTAAATTCCAATGATTAACCTTGAGATGAATGAATGTTGTGACCCGTTGGCATAAAAAAGACCATCAATGGCAAATCTTCCCCCATACACTACCCGATACACGACCCAAGACACCTTTCTGAGGCAAACTCCCGATGCACATTAAAAGCGTCCCAAGACAGTGAAAAGACGGGGACGTTGTTACTCAGCCACCAAAGTTCAGCCATAAGTGCACATGCAGACTTTCCGAATTGTCAAAATCAAAGATAGGATAGGTGAAAAACGGTGAAAAAAAAAAAAAAAGAAAAGAAGAGGCCAATGCCCACGATGACAAGTTGGGACTGATGGGCGCCCGTTCCCGTAAAAAAAATGCTTGCAGTAAATAGCCCGTCCATATCAAAAAGGGCACACCCAAAAGGGCCCATCTCAAAGAGTTCACCCAAGGCAAAGTCAGCAATGACGTCCTCCGAGACAGCAAAAGATACCAACCCCGGCCAAGGTGGCCCAAGAGCCGAACTACGATGACCTGAGCTCCTCACACTGAGGGGAACGTAGGCAACCTTCAGGTCCGGTCATAACACGAAATGAACCCATACAACCTTGGTCCTCCCAAAATGATCCGGTTCTCCTCCCCCCGGTCTCATCAATGACCAATTCTCCAGATAATGACTAATCCCCCCATAAACAACTTCTCCTCCCAATCTTGCCATTGATCGAATCTTAATCCCAACGGGTCGTAACAGTTATGCACGTTAAGGCTAATTACTTGAATTTTGACCTAAATACTAATCAAGATCTTTTCAAGCAAACATCTTGATTACATTAATTGAAGTTGATTTCGAATGCCTCGACAAGTCTTCTCTTCCACATCTTAGGAAAGAGCCAAACACGTGAATTTCTATCCATAGGCTTCCTCTCTCAGAAAAGGGACTCACTCCCGTAAAAGCCTATGTGTGTTTACTCACGTGAGCAAGTGTAATCTGCTCTTGTCCGTGTCAAAGTCAAATTTTGCTTTCGTCCGTGTCAGAAGTCAACTAGGCCACTCCTAAAGAGGGAAGATAAAGGAAATATGGAAAGGAGAAAAGTGATATGGTTGGACAATTAAGGGAAAGAAACCCGAGGAGTGATTCCTGGAAAGGTGAAACACTGGGGCTGGCAAACCGTGGTCGAAAAACCCGAGGATTAGACATCACAATGGGGCCGGCTAGCCGTAATCGTGCAATGGAAAGACCGACGAAAAGTCATGCTTTGAGTAAAACAGTCTAAGCCAAATAAACCCTTATCTGTCAAAATTCCCCAGAAGCACCCAGGAAATTTGGTCGAAAAAGTCAACCATGCTTGAACAACCCGTACGGCTGTTTTGTCCCTGTGAAAAAAAAATTCACATCAGCAGCCTATATCAACTGATCTCCCACAAGCTAAACTCACTTTCGCTTGTTCAAAGTCTGTCAAACCCCTCGTGATTGAGTCCAAACACATCTGGGGAATCCCCAATGGTCCAATAATGACCACAAAATCCCCTCGAGGCCCAAGCCAGGCATAAATGATGAATTTACAATGATTTAAACAACCAAAGATAACAAATTTTCATACACTATTTTTGAATAAAACAAGCCAAAAGAAAATTGTTCAGGTTGGTGCACCCTAGTCTGAATCTGGGTAAGGATCCTCCGGAGGAGAATGAACTCTCTCCAAAGGACGACGCGGGTACATGCTAGGGTCAAAGAAGAAAATGGATTCTGCCATGCTGGAACCTTCACCCGAAGAGGATTGGCCTGGAAAGAAGGAAGGAGGAATCTGGGAGTGAAGACCCGAATGTCTTGCCGGCAGGGGATCCATGCGCTCTAAGGCCAAGTGGGCAAATGGGTCCGGAGCGACCTCGTGGGAACCAGGATCACGGAACGAATCACGAAAGGCCTCCAAATCAGCCCCGCCTAAGGTATGGCGACGAACAAAGGACAGCGGTAGCTCCACGCTCGACGACTGACGGAAAGGCCTCTCCCCACCACTCACCGAGTTTCTGCCCGGTGCAAACCTGGATTCTGTCCGAGGCCCCTTAGAAGAGCACCCAACGAACCTCTTTAGCCACCTTTTGGCCCGTTTTAGGAGAGAAGGCCTCCCCAGCAAAGCTCGCGCGGCAACCTGCACATGGATAAGGAAACTGCTCAGCAAGGGAGGAGACAGAAATATGGTACGAATGTGCACAAATGGAAAAGAATGCATACCACGTCAACGGGAATTTTTCCAACCGGGGCTTCCCCTTCTGCAACAGACACGGCCACCATGTGAACCCGGCCGTCAGCATAAACAAAAGAATAGTCCTGCCACACTGGAGGAGCTACCTCAGAAGCCACCACCTGTGGCGATCTCAGCCTCGTGGCCACAAACCGCCCGTATGGCTCATCAGTAATCAATTCAGCGGCATCCGCTCCTATGAGAAAAGGGTCATCCTCACGGTCAGCAACAAACATGGTCTCGGGCGGATCAACGGGCACCCTCTGCATAAGGCCTAGTCCATGCTGCCACAAAACTCTCTCACCTAAATAAAAGGCTTCGCCTCTAAACCCCACCAGCAATATCCTTTGTCTGGTCACCCTCAGGGCTTCGCTCAGATCAAAGACCACCTCCCGCCCCTCATACCGAGACCAAGGGAAAAATTTGAGCTCCGCCGGCATGGCACCCCTCAAAACCGCTTTCACATCAGCATAGCGGACAGAAACTCGTCCCTTAGACCCTCTCTTCTCCCGAGCTTACGTAGCCCAGCAGGTCATGGCCGGAAAGATGAGGTCCCGGTCAAGAGCCGGCCTCCAGGGATAGTTGCTAAAGATCTCGTAGTACCAAGCCTACAAAAGAAACGGCAAAGAAAGCCGTCAGCACACTGAAATGAAGAATAGGCCGAATGCAAAAAGTAAAGCAAAAACCGAAGTGGAAGTACCTCCAGGGCAAACTGAAAGCAAGCCAAAGACTTGCTCGCTTTCCGGCTATACTTGTCGAGCTCCATGAATAGCTCGGCCAGACCAGCCTCACCCCAAGCAATGTCTCTGATGGCCTCAGGTGTAGTCAGAGATCCAAGAAGAGGGAACATACAGGTAGTATCAGCATTGGCAAAAATGGTGCTACTAAGGAGGAGCCACACATAGGAGCGCCCAAGCTGCTCAGCGGTAATCCGGCCCGCCGCATACTCTAGAAAGTTAGCCCGAATGACCCTCTCCACTGTTTGCACTAGGATGCCCAAACCCTTGGTAGGACCTGAAAATCCAATGAACGCCCTGATCTCGGCCTCAGGGATCCTATCCCTCCAAACAGCCGGATGCCCGCCAAAGGAAAGCCCGGTAATCATCGCAAAGTCAGTAGGGGTCACAGTCACCTCTCCCCAGCTCAGATGGAACGTGCGGGTTGTGTCCCACCAATATTCACCCAGGGCATTAAGAAGCCCCATACTCCTATTGGTGTTCACCAGCTGGCCCACAGCCTCTATAAAAGGCACCAGTCCCGTGCGTGCCACCCACTCCCTCGGACCAGGAGCATCATCAACAGACTCAGGCATGGCTTCCCACAAAGAGAAGCAAGCATCCGGCGACCCTCGAGACTTGGGATCACCACCCTACAGGTAAACACAGCAAATGTATGAATAACATAGTTTACAGATACCAATGCTCATAATGATTGCAAAAAAAAAAAAAACAAAAGAGAGAAAAGTTTCCGTCCCCTTTAAAATTGCATAAGTCATTTTAAGGGCCAATTTTTGGAGAAAGGTCTCCGCCCCCTTTAAAATTGCAAAAGTCATTTTAAGGGTCCATTTTTGGAGAAAGGTTTCCGCCCCCTTTAAAATTGCATAAGTCATTTTAAGGGTAAATTTTTGGAGAAAAGTTTCCGTCCCCTTTAAAATTGCATAAGTCATTTTAAGGGTCAATTTTTGGAGAAAAGTTCCCGTCCCCTTTAAAATTGCATAAGTCATTTTCAAGGATCATATTCTTTCCGTCCCGAAAGGCATAGTCACTTTTGGAGAAATTGTCATTTTGGTCTCAACAACAATATGCCCATCACATAATTTCCCCCGCAAACATACAACAACTTATCCTAGGAAATGCTAGCATGCACTTAACTGCGCCAAAATAACTAGTCAAACCTAAGGTACAAGTAGTTTATGCATGGACAACGGGCAACATACTTTGATTTTGGAAGGTTTAGCTAGGCATGTCCAAATGAGACAATGAGCACATACTCACGTCCCTAATGGTCCCAATGACACAAAAATGAGGTCAATTTCATGAAATCGCGTCAAGGAATGCGAAGATCTCAAATGGCATGGACAAAAACCCTAGGCCTAGGAAAGACGTGCAAGGCTTAAGTGTGAGTAGGAAGAATGCTTACCCCGTCACCATGGCACAAGTGAATTGTGGGAGACTTGTATAAACCCACTCCCTCATCCCGGAGATTGATAGCGTAGCCTCGAAAGTTTCGAGCCATGTCTAGCCTCTTCTCCGCCCCTCTAGGATAACCCGCGCGTGCCCGTCCCGCCATGATCAATCCTTGAGGAATCCGAGTAAGAAAATTTGGAAATTGATGGAGTTTTCCCTCTCAAAATCGCCTCTTTTCTCTCTGTTTTTTTCGTCTGAAGTTTGGGGCAACCATCCGTATGGATGCCTTTTGAAAAAGGAAGAAGACGCCCTTTTAAGCCGTATGGATGGTTTGGGTGAAGAAAAATCTCAGCCTAAAATTACCCTTGTGCCCCTCGCACCTTGAACAAGACTTTTCCCAAGATTCGGAAATGCCCTCCTTGGCTCATGCAACTTGAATTGAACCTAGAAAATTTAGGTTCCCGAAGTCGTCACAGGCAGTCCTAGCGACGTAAGCCCAGCTTTGTGAAATTATTATGGCCGTCCCTGACATAAGCCCAGTTAAAAATTTGTTGAGAAAATTTGGCCGTCCCTGACGTAAGACCAGTTAAAAATTATTTGATTGACCAAAAGAGAGTCAAGCCCCGACTTTGACTCATGGAGAGTCAAATTGAATGTCCAAGAAAATTGGCCGTCCTCGACGTAAGCCCAGTTAAAGGTTAAAATTTGGAAATGGTCTTTTGCTTAATGCTTATTATGGCCGTCCTCGACGTAAGCCCAGTTAAAAGTTAAAATTTGAAATGGTCTTTTGCTTAATGCTTATTATGGCCGTCCTCGACGTAAGCCCAGTTAAAAGTTAAAATTTGGAAATTCTGCTTAATGCTTATTATGGCCGTCCTTGACGTAAGCCCAGTTAAAAGTTAAAATTTGGAAATGGTCTCCTGCTTGTTGTCAAAATATGGCCGTCCTCGACGTAAGCCCAGTTAAAAAACTTGTTGTCAAAATATTGTCGTCCCCGACGTAAGCCCATTAGCTATGACTTAGAATAGTCGTTATAGGCTAGAGCCTTTGTCCCGGCAGTCCTTAGAGGGACGTAAGACCAGTTTTCCTGTCAATCTCCCCAAAGACGGAGTTGACCCCGGTCAAGCTATGACTTAGAATAGTCGTTATAGGCTAGAGCCTTTGTCCCGGCAGTCCTTAGAGGGACGTAAGACCAGTTTCCCATCAATCTCCCCAAAGACGGAGTTGACCCCGGTCAAGCTATGACTTAGAATAGTCGTTATAGGCTAGAGCCTTTATCCCGGCAGTCCTTAGAGGGACGTAAGACCAGTTTTCCCGTCAATCTCCCCAAAGACGGAGTTGACCCCGGTCAAGCTATGACTTAGAATAGTCGTTATAGGCTAGAGCCTTTGTCCCGGCAGTCCTTAGAGGGACGTAAGACCAGTTTTCCCGTCAATCTCCCCAAAGACGGAGTTGACCCCGGTCAAGCTATGACTTAAAATAGTCGTTATAGGCTAGAGCCTTTGTCCCGGCAGTCCTTAGAGGGACGTAAGACCAGTTTTCCCGTCAATCTCCCCAAAGACGGAGTTGACCCCGGTCAAGCTATGACTTAGAATAGTCGTTATAGGCTAGAGCCTTTGTCCCGGCAGTCCTTAGAGGGACGTAAGACCAGTTTTCCCGTCAATCTCCCCAAAGACGGAGTTGACCCCGGTCAAGCTATGACTTAGAATAGTCGTTATAGGCTAGAGCCTTTGTCCCGGCAGTCTTTAGAGGGACGTAAGACCAGTTTTCCCATCAATCTCCCCAAAGATGGAGTTGACCCCGGTCAAGCTCGGACTTAGAATAGTCACCATAGGCCGTCCCCGACGTAAGCCCAGTAAAAATCTGTCCCGTGTAAGTCAACCCTCTCCTATAGAGTCAAGTTGACCGTACCCCCAGCAAGTCAACCCTCTCCTATAGAGCCAAGTTGACCATATCTCGCCTCTGACCCCTAGAGTCCTTGCGGACCTAAGTAACCCCGCGTACCTCCAAACTACGTTAGGCTTGATTCCCCGCGAACGGGATACGTAGGAATCCTATACCACTAGGTCCAGCCATGCAACCAAAATCGGTTAAAGCCGTCGTCCCGTCAGATTGGGATGCTTATTTCTATCGACAACCCCGCTCCTTCGAAGCGACGTTGCCGAGGGGCTCTGTAAGTACCCCAATCTGAAACCAAACTATCTTAGAGGTAGCCTTGAGAACCATTTCAGGGATAAGCTAATAGGCCAGGACCTCCCTAGGATAAGCTATAAATTCCAGGACCACTCTGGTATAAAATTGGAAAAATCCAGAAGCTCGCCAGGCTGAGCCGTACGGATGCTTTGGGTACTAGAGGGGCCTAGCCGTACGGCTGGTTTGGGTACCCTCAGTCCCTATAAATAGAACCCCTTGGTGATCATTTCATAGGGGGAGAAATACACATTAGGGAGGTCACTCTGCTGGAATTACCACCGAGTAAGAGTGAGAGTGATCACAAATCAAAAAAAGAGAGAAGAAAGGAAGATTGGCCGTAACCATCATAGGTAAAGCCACCTCCCCCCTCCCTTCTCTTCATCTTACTCCTATTTTCTTTCTTATATCTTGGTTATACATGTATTTACTCTTCATTCATGGAAAGACTTGTCCATTTCAAGCACCTTTTATTTCTTGCAAGACTTGTCCATTATCAAGCACTATATACCTATCTATTACATTACTATCTTGTCCAAGCTATGAGAAGTTCCAAGGTGCCCTCCATACCTTGTATGGAAGAGGTTCTAAACCTAGACACTCATAGACTTGTTGATTGTCATTTACATTCCTTATTCATTTAAATGTTATGCTTGTTTGGCCATGATAATCATGAGGGTGATGAAACTTTAGTGTTCATCATTTTCCCCTTTGGTTTAGCCTCAAAATCCCACTTTTGGGTCATAAAGATTCAATCTTTATGTGTTATTTTGACTCTTGGAAGGATTTTAAGTCATAAAAATGTCATCTTGGTGATAAAGTTCCAATCTTTATTCATCAAATGACCAACTTTGGTCCAAAGGGGACATTCATCAACTTTCTTGATTTTCTCCTATGATTGCTCATGATCACACCAAAATACTTGTTTTGGGGGACCAAGTGATGATCATTTAGCATAGGAATGATGTTATAAAACTTGTAAAATGATTTCTTGCAAACTGGGATCAAAACAGTTTGTCCAGCTTCAGACAGAATACCATGTTTCTGTTCTGAACTGGACTGTTCTTGAGCAAACCGTAAAACTCCCAGAATTACCTCCTATAGCCGTACGGCTACTTTAGGTAGGAGGGCAAAATTGCCTGTTTTGCCCCTGACCTTTCTCTTATCACTCAAGGACCCTTTTTCAGCCGAGTTTCTCAAATAAAGTCAACAACAGAACCTTTTCCGTTAAATACACACACACACATATGCACATTTTAACTAACTTAGGGAGACTCGGCTTTGTCCGAGGCAACTTGAGAGGACGTAAAAACTCCTCCCAAGTTGTAACCTGACCTCCGAACCTTTGAACTCAAACCTTTGTCATTTTGTTGGGTTTAAAATTAACAAAATGTGGCGACTCCGTTAAATTTGACCGGTTCCCGTGTTTGGCGTTTCGCCCCATACTCATCGCGTTTCCGCGCGGGGCGGGATCCTTACAATTGCCTATAAATAGCCTTCATTCATCAACAATGAAGGTTGCTGAGCTTCAAGAGAAATTACTCCCAAGTGTTCAAGTTTGATTTGAAGATTTAAACCCAGAAATTCAATCCTTCAAAGATCTCCTTAGCAAACCCAGAATTCCTTCATCTAGCTTCAAGTCTAACAACCTTCCATACTCAGCCTTTACACAGAAAGTTCTCATTTGATCATCCATCACATAGATCATTAGAGCATTTGATTCCTTTCCACACACACCCGATGTATATGATCACATAGATTATATACTTCGAAAACACCGGTTGTTATAATAGCTTTATAGGTTAGATTGATTATTTAGAGTTTAGATTCATCTTATAAAACCTCCTCTAATTAATACAAGTCTAGTATCTATTAGAAAATCCTAGACTAACCATCTAGGTAGAGGACGTAGTTCATTAAAAAACGAACCTCTTCAAATTGTGTGTTTGATCTTTACTTTCTGTCTTGCTATTTATATTTCTTGTTTGTGATCTATAACTTAATCCATATACGAAATGACTTGAAATATGACTTGTGTTTTTCTTTGATCTTCAAGTTGAGATTATTGATTGCATCATAGTGTTTTTCAACCCGAGTCAAACCGCCAAACTCTTTAACTATCCTCTTAGCCAAACCGCAAAACTCCGATGTGCGTTTTATCAGTTCGGTTCTAGTGCTTTGAACCGTAGTTGACCAAACTGATAAGTACTCAGTTGATTTTCAAGGGTATTTTTGAAAAAGTTTGGACCGCTATTCACCCCTCTCTAGCGGTTCTATACCCTTGTTGCCCTCTGGGACCAACAAGTGGTATCAGAGCATATCCACCAAAACTTGTTTTACAAGTTAACCGCTTGGGTGCTGATCCAATGGCAAACACAAACACCCATATGATGCAAACATCCAATTGGAATCACTTACCGATTCTGGATGAAGATAGTTTTATCTTTTGGAAAGATAGGATGATGAAACACATGATTTCATGTGATCGTAGACTGTAGACCGCGGTTACGGAAGGACCATACATTCCTATGAAAGCTAACCTATGTGCAGGTACTGCTGGGGAAGAAGCTAAAATCAAGAAGTTGGAAAGTGAGTGGACTGAAGCAGACCGCAACAATGTGGACTTTGATGGAAGAGCTATGTCCATGCTTGTATCAGCTATTGACTTGAGGACCCACTTAAAGGTGCTACATTGCACAACCGCAAAGGCCACCTGGGATGCTATAGTTGACTTTCTGGAAGGAGATTCAGATACCAAGAAGAACCGCCTCTATCAACAGAGAAGACTCTTTGACTACTTTGTTAAAGATTCTAAGGAATCTCTTCGTCAATGCTATGAGAGGTTCATTGATATTGTTAATGTATGTTTTTCTCTTGGACATGTCTATTCCAATACAGACTTGAACATGAGATTCATGCAAGCTCTTGGTAGTAAATGGTTGATCAAAACTACGAATATCAAGGACAACAAAGACCTTAAAGCCCTTAATCTTCGTCACTTATATGCCATGCTGATGGTTTTTGAATTCAAGCTTGAAGAGGTCCATGAAACCGAGAACAGATTTAAAACCCTCTCTCTAGCCGCATTCAACAATACCTCATCTCCAGTTTAAGCCGCACCTCACCTCCACTTGCAAACCGCACCTGTTGATCAGAATGTTCCTAGATACAACCCTCCAACCGCACCATCTGATTATTATCAACAGTCTCATCAACCCTATCCTCAATCTCACCAATCTTACCAGCAGTCTCATCATTCCTATACTCCTCCTCAATGTTCTTATTCTTAGAGTGTAGCATCTCAATCTTCATGCTCTAGTCAAGTTGATTTGATGACATGGATGATGAAGAATTTGCTTTATATGTGAAGAAATACACCAAGTTTAGGAAGAACAACAGGGCTTAGTTTCCATCCAAAAGCCCAGCAAAGTTTGTCCCTCCAACCAGATTCAACAAGACTGAAGACCCTAAGAAAAGGGATGACCTGGTTTGTTATAATTGCAGACAGCCAGGTCACTTTGCTTCAAGTTGTCCCAAACCGCGTTATGAAGCCGCACCAGCAAAGAAACCATTCAACAAGAAGTTTGTCAAGAGAAGAGGAATGGTAGCTAACCAAGGGGATCAACCGCTGACATGGATGGCTTCTGATTCAGATGAAAGCGATGATGAAGATGAAATTGCAAATCTCTGCCTCATGGGATTTGAAGAAAAGTTTGAAATTGACGAAAGCCTTCCACTGCCAAATCAACAAATGAAGTCAGTTTCACCAAGGACTCCTGAGGCTAGAGCAAGCAAAGCTCCTACAACACCAAACTGCTTCCCTGAGGTTCAAGCAGATCAAAGCCATGATGACCAGGTATTAGAACGTGCTAATATTATTTGTCAACAACACACTGTGCTTAAAAAGGCATATAAACTAATGGTTGCGGAACTTGAAGATTCCCAAAGAGAATGCAAGTCACACAAGGAGGAAATTGAAAACCTCAAGCTCCAAATTGCTGGGATATCTTCTATTGTGGAAGAAAACCGCTATCTGAAGGACAGAGCCGAGGCACTCTTATCCCAAATCCATGATCTTACTGCACAAAGGGATGAACTCCAAAAAGTGACCGATGTGTGGACTAAGTCTGGTGTCACTGCGGAACAAATCCTAAATTCACAAATTCCTACTTCAGATAAAAGTGGATTGGGGTTCAAAACTAGTGATGAGTGCAAGTGTCCTTGTCTTTGTGCTGAAGGTGGTGTGTTACCCCCCAAACAAACCAATGAAACCTCCAAGGTATATCATGCTGGTAAAAAGGGCTCTAAAAAAGAAATTAAGAAGCATAATTATTTCTTTGAGTATCCTAAAAACCAGACTGGGAGAGATTCAAAGTGGAAAGAAAAATCCACAGCGGCTGAGGTAACCAAAGAAGTATTGAGTGATGAAACCGCTCCTAGTCGGTTTAAGGAAATTCCTATTGTTTTTCCTAAAGCCGCACCTAAGAGGAAGGTTGAGCTCAAGAAGGTAGTCTTTGTCAAAGCGAAAACCGCTGACCCAGTAAAACATGAGAAACCGAAGACTAGTAAAGGGTTTGTAAAACCGCAACCTCAACCCGGTTTAATTCATTGTGTCATTTGTGCCGATTATGGTCATAGTGCTGGTCATTGTCTTTTAAGGTTCACACTCAATGCCAAGGAATGTAAAAATCCTAAGGTCAAATAGGTGTGGGTCCCAAAAAGCTGCTAACCTTAGGACCCAAGGAATAAGGGGGACCAAAATCTTTAATGTTTATTTTTTAGATTTTATCCTTCATGGCTGGTAGTGCAAAGAAGAAGAAGGATCTTTGGTACTTGGACAGTGGTTGCTCATGACACATTACCGGAGATAATGAACTTCTTTGTGTTACCATCAGTATGAAAGGCTCCCCCAGTAGTGTTTGGTAACAACAAAAAGGGAGAAACCGTAGGATATGAAGCAATCAAACGAGGAAAGGTGACAATTGAAAATGTGTCACTAGTAGAAGGACTCAAGCTCGACCTTCTCTCCATATCTCAGTTTTGTGACAAAGGAATGAACTACAACTTCACTTCAACGAACTGTTTCATTAAAGATGCAACTTTCGGAGTCACTCTACTAACTGGTAATAGAACATGTGATGTATATATGATAGATTTGAGTAATATTGTTTCTATTGCTGACCTTTGTTTTGTAGCCAAAAATGTAAGTGAAAGCAGCTGGTTATGGAATAAGCGGCTCAGCCACTTGAACTTCAAATATCTAGCAAAACTGCAAAGGGACGGTCTTATCAAAGGACTACCCAAAGTGGCTGACCATCATGATAAGAAATGTAAATCATGCCAGCTTGGTAAGCAGCCCAAACAGTCATTCCCCAGCAAAACCGCGCCTTCAACAAACCGCTGCTTACAACTGCTTCACATGGATTTATTTGCACTTAACCCAACCGCAAGTATAGGAGGAAACCGCTATACCTTGGTGGTTGTTGATGACTTTTCAAGATATACATGGGTGGAAATGATGGCCTCCAAAGATGATACTTATGGCATTGTAACTGCTCTCTTTAGACAGCTCCAAACTCAGAAATTGGATGACATCGTTGCTGTGCGTTCAGATAATGGAACCGAGTTTACAAACAATGGTGTTGCTCAATATTGTGATGATCATGGAATTGATCACAACTTCTCTACCGCTGGGGTTCCACAACAAAATGGAGTAGTGGAAAGAAAGAACAGGACTTTGATTGAAGCCGGGAAGACCATGATTGCTGAAGCCAAGCTTCCCAAGTACTTCTGGGCCGAAGCAGTTAATACAACTTGTTTTACCCAGAACCGCTCCCTCATCATCAAAGTCCACAACAAAACTCCGTATGAATTGTGGAGAGGCAGATCACCCAACATTGCCTTCTTCAAGATATTTGGATACAAATGTTACATCTTATACAATGGCAGAGAGCATCGAGGTAAATTTGATGCTAAGGCCGATGAAGGTATCTTTGTTGGTTATTCTAAACACTCTAAATCTTTTCGTTGTTTCAATAAGACTTCACTTAAAATTGTAGAGTCAGTCCATGTTACATTTGATGAGCATGATCTTCTTGAGCCACATATGGCTCCAAATGTTGCTGATGATTTTAGTGGTTTTGAGACAGGTACATCTTATCCTAATCATTCAGCCGCAGATGACCAACCTACACAAACTGCACCATCAGGTTCTCCAGTCATGCCCAATCAAACCGCAAGTGGTGTTGCTGCAGAACCGCTGTCATCTGATCCCATTCAAACCGTTGATCCAGTTCCAATCATCACCTTTAATGAAGATTTCAATGATTATTAAGAAGAGCCTCCTCTAAAAAATTTTCAAGAAATTATGGTTCATGAAGACCTCCCTCCAGAAATTAATGAGCATAGAGACCATCCAACTACTAATGTTATAGGTCCTATCAGTTCTGGTGTTCAAACAAGAGGAAGCTTAACTCATAGAGATGACCACAGTTTGTTCACAACCGCACTGTTATCTCAGATGGAACCAAAGAAGGTTGATGAAGCTCTAAGTGATCCAAGTTAGGTAACTGCAATGCAAGAAGAGCTTAATCAGTTTGAAAGATGCAGAGTTTGGACTCTAGTTCCAAGGCCCAGAGATCACACTGTAATTGGAACAAAATGGGTATACAGAAACAAGATGGATGAAAATGGTACTATAACGAGAAACAAAGCTAGGTTCGTTGCTCAAGGAAATAGGCAAGAAGAAGGGATTGATTATGATGAAACCTTTGCCCCTGTAGCCAGACTTGAAGCCATAAGATTGTTTTTGGCCTATGCCTCCTTTAAGAAATTCAAGTTATATCAAATGGATGTGAAGAGTGCATTTCTGAATGGTGAACTACAAGAAGAAGTCTATGTAGCCCAACCGCCAGGATTTAAAGACAACAAACACCCTCATCATGTCTTCAAGCTCAAGAAGGCCTTGTATGGACTCAAGCAAGCTCCAAGAGCATGGTATGACACTCTATCTAAATTTCTTATTGAACAAGGCTTCTCTCGAGGTAAAATTGATACAAATTTAATTATTGCTAAACACAAAGGTCATTCATTATTAGTTCAAATATATGTTGATGATATTATTTTCGGTTCTACTAGTGAAACTATGTGTGTTAAGTTTAAAAAAATAATGAAAGGTAAATTTGAGATGATTATGATGGGAGAGTTGACATTCTTCCTTGGACTCCAAATAAAGCAATGTCATGATGGAATCTTTATCAACCAATCCAAATACACCAAAGACTTGATCAAGAAGTTTGGGCTTAAAACCACAAAACCAGTAGATACCCCAATGCCTAAGGCCTGCAGTTTGGATCGAGATGAACAAGGTAAGAAGTGAATCAGACACTCTACCGAGGTATGATTGGCTCTCTTCTTTACTTAGCTGTAAGTAGGCCAGATATCATGTTCAGTGTGTGTGTTTGTGCTAGATTTCAACCTGATCCTAGAGAATTTCATCTTATAGATGTTAAACGTATTATTAGATATTTACGTTGATCTGTTAACCTTGGACTTTGGTACTCCAAAGAATCTTCATTTGATTTATTAGGTTATTCAGATACTGACTTTGCATCTTATAAGATTGATAGAAAGAGCACAAGTGGTACTTGTCAGTTCCTTGGAACTCGGCTTGTGTCATGGTCCAGCAAGAAACAAGCTTCGGTTTTAGTCTCAACTGCTGAAGCTGAATACATTGTGGCTGGAAGTTGTTGCTCTCAAATTCTCTGGATGAAACAGCAGTTGAAAGACTATGAAATATTTGAAAAGAACTGCCCTATCTACTGTGATAGTATTGCAGCAATATCTATCTCCAACAATCCAGTTCAGCACTCAAAAACCAAGCACATTGACATAAGATATCATTTCCTCAAAGATCATGTTGAAAAGAAGAACATTTTTCTAGCTAAGGTGGGAACCGATGATCAAATTGCAGACATCCTCACCAAACCGCTTGAAAATTCTAGGTTCTTTCATTTACGAGGAGAAATGGGTATGCTAGTGTAAGATACCCGCGGGAAAATGGAAAAGTTCCCTCGAGAATCAAACATGGCACTTTATGTTCAAGAAAACGGAGTTGCCACATTAAATTAATTTTAAACCCAATTTTAACGAAAAATGTTAGAGAAAATGAGTTCGGAGGTCAGGTTACGTTTTGGGAAGAACTTTTGATGGTTCACCCAATCCGCCTCGGAAAACTGAGTCTCCCTAAGTTTGTTGACCAAAAATGTGCAAGTGTGTGTGTATTTTGAAAATGGGAGAAACCGCCTTGTTTTTAGAAGGTGATTTTAGAAATAAAATGTAGGCATGTTAATGCCCTTTTTTTGATATTTTAAATAAAAGAGATAAACCATCCAAGTAAAATAAGGAATTCTTAGGGACGGACTTTCACTTAGCCATGGAAAAGGCTAGCAACAATAGTAGGAGACTCTCTCTCTCTCTAGAAACATACACTCAAGGTGCGACTAGTGTGTGTTTCCTTCCCGACTCTGCCCTAGGGTTCATCCCTAGGGTTTATCACTTTCATTCATGGCTACTCAGTCTGTTTGGTCATCGTCTTTGAATTCCAGTTCCTTTAACCCGTATTATAACCCTAATGCTGAAGCTTCTCGTCCAAACCCTAGTGCGGCGGCCACCCTTCATGCAAACCCTAATTCTGAACCTTCGCTGCATACGCCTAATCCTGTTTCGCCTCAAATTTCCCCCTCTATTCCCCCCACAAAACTTAATTCCATTGCTGCGCCTCAATTCAAATCCTTCGCTGAATTATTCTCTCCAGTTAATCATGGTACCTGCTCTTTTCCTATTGTTCCATTAGCGACTCATAAGGGTACCCCTTCGATCCATCTTACTAAGGAAGCAATTCAAAAGCTTGTGCAACCATTTAAGTGGACCTTAGTTGGAAAATTCTCTCATGGTAGGCCATCTATGGAGGATACTCGTATTGTCTTCTCGAAGTTTAATCTGAAAGGGGCATATAAATTGGGACAATTAGACGCCAAACACTTGCTTATTCAACTCTCAACTGAAGAGGACTACCAACGCATTTGGATGAAGGAGGTTTGGTATGTTCATAAATTTCCTATGAGAACCTTGGCATGGTCTCCTTCGTGGCGCCCTGAACAAGAATCTCCCATAGTTCCGGTATGGGTAGGCCTTCCTGGCCTTCCAATTCATCTTTTTAATAAATCTATTATTTTCTCGTTGGCAAAAGCTATTGGTACGCCCTTGTCCCTTGATAAACCTACTGCTGAATTATCTAGACCTAGCATTGCAAAGGTTCTAGTTCAAGTTGATGTGACAAAGAAATTGCCTCAGGAAGTTTTCATTGATTGTGGGGATTTTATCCCAAGTTTTTATCAGAAGATTGAGTATGACAATCTGCCTAAGTATTGCAAACATTTCTTTATGTTGGGTCATGATTTTTGGTCATGTAAGAGGGCTAATCCTACCCTTGGTTCGAAGGCTGCTGACAAACAAAAAGATGAAGTAGGTGTAAAGGAGAAAGCGGAGAAGGTTTATATTCCAAAACAGGATGGATTGCAGCCATCAAAGATTTCCTCTAGTTGTCACGACCCGAAATCTAGGCTCTATTTTATTAGTATTAAATAATTATTATTTATTTGCTTATTTATTTCTTTAAATTATTATTTATTTAAATATTTATGTGTGCATTTTATGTGTTATAATAATTTAGGCTTAGCATTTTATTGGGTCATTTGGGTTAGTGTAGTATTGTTGGGTCTTAATTGTTAGTAGGGAGTGTAGTAATTGTGTGTAGTGTAGTGGAGGGGGCCTAAGTGTAAAATCTCTTAAATCATTTTAACTACTCCCTCCCTACTCCTCCTCTTCTCCCTCACTCTTCTTCTCCTCCCAGCAAACTCCCTCTCTCTCCTCCATTTGTGTAAGTTTCTTTCTCTCCCTTCTCTCTTCATTATCTTCCTCTTCCTCTTGTAATCTCTCATTTCTTAAAACGTGAAATGTGTTTAGATCGTCGATAGGATCACGTAGAACCAAAAAGAATCGAATTCCGTCATCTTTGAGAATTTTCAAGTAAGTTACTTTCCCCCATTTTTTATGCTAAAATGTTCATATCATGTTTATATAATGCTTGATGTGTTATATTTGAAGTTTGGTTGAGTATAGAATTTATTTGGAATTTAATTGAGTTTTTGGGTAAAAATGGTGAAATCTTGAATGTGGGGTTTTGGTGTTGGTTTGGGTGTTAGTTAGGTTCCCTTTAGGTTGGGTGTTGTTTAGGAGCTTTAGAATTGTATTGGGAAGCTTTGATTTTGATACTTATGGAAGGATTGTGGTTTTGGGTCGAAATGTGAGAACCCAGCTCTGTTTCCCGGCTGGAATCCAGACCAGGTGCCCGCCTGCACCCCCTTTTCCAGCGGCCTGACCTTCTGGCCAAACAAGCGCGCGCCTGCCCCTGCCCGAGCGCCCGCCCGCCTGCTTGGGATTTTGACCTTTTTACTTGTTTTAACTAAATGGCTTAACTAGTTTAGGGTTCCTTCTTCTAATTAACTTAAGATAACACTGTGGAACACTTATTTAAGTGGAATCGATTCTTTTGTGAATAAATATGTTATGGGATTTGATTGAGTATCATTTTGGGAATGTGGTTCATCCTCGATGTGTTGTTTGGATTGGTTTACCTTTGTGGTAATTTATTTGGAATGGTTCCCTACTTTGGAACCTTAAGTTGTTTATTCATGCTAAAATATTATTACTTAGCATTTATTTGGAAGCCCAGCTGGCATATTTGTTGCATCGGGCGATGGGAAGGATTATAATGGCAAAGCCAAGTCCATTATAATGTTGACAATTGTTTTGCCCCCTTCTATACCCTTTTCCAGATTGGCCTTGGAAAAGACAAATTAGCTTCCTTTGTGAATGTATCTAGCTACCGAGCATGACTTTGTGGCATGGCTCTTGTCCCTTGTGACACTTTTATGGTTATTGGTTCCGGTACCGGGGGATTTCTCTTCAGCTTTCATGCTATTATGAAGATGTGAATTGTTGATTATTGAAGCTGCGCAGCGATCCTTTATTTGGATGTATCGGTTTGAAAACCTTGGCTAATATCCTTTGTTATGTGTTTATTTCCGCTGCTATTCATTATTTGATAATTGCTATCTGATATATGATAATTGCTATGCGTTATGTGATTTATTATTGATTATTGCGTCATAGCATGTCATGTAGTTGCATTAGTTACTTATTGAGATTTATCTCACCCCCTTTCTTTTATCTTGTTTTTCCTTAACCCCCCAGGTGCTAAGGATTAGTCTCGCTGATCACGAGAAAGAGGACGTCGAGTGTGGATACATTCTTTTGGGGAGAGTTGTTATAGGTTGGTTTACATTATATAAATGTGTAACCTTTTGGGATAGTTGTACCAAAAAATGACGTCATTAAGAATTGTACATTTATATTTTGTTAAGCATAAACTTGTGGAAGTTTATGATAGTTGTATTTGGTTATTATCAAACTTGGATTTGTAAAATTTTGGATCATCACCTTTTGGTATCAAATGGAATTTTAACTTCGGTATTTCATAGTTTTGGTTTTTAAGTCGACGTCCAGCTCGCGGTCTCGGGCCCGCGGGTTCGAGGTCGCGACAGTTGGTATCAGAGCTATGGAATTAGCTCTATGTATAAGTATAGGTGGATTAGTATGACCTAGGTGGGTAGTAGTGTGCGGAGTGATTAACGGTTGATGTTTTATGCAGGTACTTGTTTACAATGGTTCGTAGAAGGAGTGGTGAAGGTAGTACCGGTAATGCAAATCAGAATGATACAAGGGAAGAAGCCCGTGCCATGTTTCAAGGCATGTTCGAGGTGGCCATGAAGGCCATACATGATCAAGGTCCGAGGGTAGAACAAGCACCACCCCGCTACAGATTGGAGCAATTTCTGAAGTTGAAACCGGTTGAATTCAATGGGGAACCCGATGTTCGGAAAGCTGAGTTGTGGATCGAGTCGATGGAGAAGATTTATGAGGTATTTGGTTGCACGGATGAGGACAAGGTCCGGTTTGCGGCTTATAAGCTTGTGGGAGCCGCCGAGCATTGGTGGAAGGGTGTTAAAGCTAGTTGGGATGATACTCACACGGTGTATGCGTGGGAGTTGTTCGTGCGCAAATTCAAGGAGTATTTCATTCCTGTTGTTGATCAAAACTGAAAGGAGATCGAGCTACTCAACCTGGAGCAAGGTTTGTTGTCTATAGCTCAATACTCGGCTAAGTTCATAGAATTAGCCCGGTATTGTGACTATTTGGTGAGGACCGAGGAACAAAAAGCTATGAGATTCATTCGGGGATTGAAGACCTCCATCCGTACTCAACTTATTGCCCAGTGGATTGTGACCTTCCAAGATGCGGTAGACCGAGCCTACTTGATAGAGCAAGATATTGGGGAGCACAAAAGGAAAACTGAGGTTGTGGGTACGGGTAAACCGGGAAGCCATGCTAAATCTCAACCTCAACACCGTTCTGACACCGAGGTAACCCGGGAGCTTCATCTTAGTTTAAGGGGAAAATCACACCAAGGAATCCGGGTACTACTCCGGGGATTCAGAATAGGAGCCTTGTACCTTTTGTCAGAAGGTAGGCCATACAGAGGATAGGTGTTGGAAAAAGCAAGGCAAGTGTACCAATTGTGGTGAAATGGGGCACTTTGCGAGGGATTGCACGAGGTACCGAGGTCAGTCATCCGGGTCAGGGGTTGGTACTAATCAGGGTCAGAAAAGGGATGCCGCTGGGAAGCCCAAAGTTCAAGGAAAGATATATGCCATGAATCAACAACAAGCTACCGATGATCCATCCGTTATTGGAGGTATTGTTTCTGTGTCTAATGTGAGCGCACGAGCGTTAGTAGATCCAGGATCATCTCATTCATACATTTCTGTGCAATTTGCTTCCATGTTAAATGCTGCATTCGAGTCCTTACCGTACGTGCTAGAGGTGTCGACCCCTATAGGAGAATGCTTGATTTCTGATCGAGTCTTTCGTGCTTGTGATGTGGTTATTTGTGGTCGTGTCCTTTGTGCGGATTTGGTAGTTCTTTCTATCCAAGACTTTGATGTCATTTTGGGTATGGATTGGTTGAGCAAGTTTCATGCTTCCGTTGATTGCCGTAAGAAAACTGTTACTTTTTCTATTCCCGATGTGCCTAAATTTGTGTTTGAGGCTAGTCCTCTGAGTAGAAAGGTTCACTTAATTTCTTATATGAAAGCGAGAAAATTATTGCATAGTGGTTGTGAGGGGTATTTGGCTAGTGTTCTTGATACTAGGAAGGAATCCCCTAGTTTTGATAGTGTTCGGGTAGTTCGGGAATTTCCCGATGTTTTCTCTACCGAGTATGATATGCCTCCCGATCGTGAGATAGAATTTGTATAGACCTTTTGCCGGGTACGGCTCCAATTTCGAAAGCACCTTATAGGTTAGCCCCCGCAGAGTTGAAGGAGTTAAAGGTTCAGTTGCAAGAGTTGCTTGATCGAGGGTTTATCCGCCCTAGTGTTTCCCCGTGGGGAGCACCGGTTTTATTCGTGCGGAAGAAAGACGGTTCCTTGAGATTGTGCATCGATTACAGAAAGTTGAATCAGGTTACGGTGAAGAACAAGTATCCTCTACCTCATATTGACGATTTATTTGATCAGCTTCAAGGGTCCGTGGTTTTCTCTAAACTTGATTTGAGGAGTGGGTACCATCAGTTGAAGGTTCGATCGGAGGATATTCCGAAGACTGCCTTTCGCACTCGTTATGGTCATTATGAGTTCTTGGTTATGCCGTTTGGGTTGACTAACGCGCCTGCAGTGTTTATGGATTTGATGAACCGAGTTTTCCATCCTTATCTTGACTCGTTCGTGGTGGTCTTTATTGATGACATACTCGTCTACTCTAAATCTCGAGAGGAGCACGAGCAGCACTTGAGGACAGTTTTATCCGTTCTTGCGAGGGAGAAATTATTTGCGAAGTTCAGTAAATGCGAATTTTGGCTCGAGAAGGTGTCATTTCTGGGTCATGTGATTTCTAAAGACGGGATTTCTGTGGACCCATCGAAGATTGAAGCTATAGTGGATTGGAAGATACCGTCAGTGACCGAGATCAGAAGTTTTCTGGGTTTAGCCGGTTATTACAGAAGATTTATTGAGGGGTTTTCGAGGATTGCTACTCCGATGACTCAGTTGACCCGGAAGAATGTCCCGTTTGTGTGGACTGAGAAATGTGACAAGAGTTTCGAGGAATTGAAGAAGAGGTTGACTACCGCACCGATCTTGACTTTGCCTAATGGGAGCGATGGCCTAGTGATTTTCAGTGATGCTTCGAAAGAGGGTTTGGGTTGTGTGTTGATGCAGAATGGGAAAGTGATTGCGTATGCTTCAAGGAAGTTGAGCCCGAGTGAACAGAATTACCCGACTCATGACATGGAGTTGGCTGCGATAGTATTTACGTTGCACAAATGGAAGCATTACCTTTATGGAGCGAAGTTTGAGATTTTTACGGATCACAAGAGTTTGAAGTACCTTTTCTCCCAGAAAGAGTTGAACAACCGACAGCGCTGATGGATGGAATTGTTGAAGGATTATGATTGTACGATTTCTTATCATCTGGGGAAGGCGAATGTGGTAGCCGATGCGATTAGTAGGAAATCTTATGTGGCTTCGATGATGGTTCGAGAATGGAAAATACTTGAGGATGTTCGAGATTGGTCTCCTCGTGAATCGAGACATGGGGCGATTTTTGCGAGTATTAGGGTATCTCCGACCCTAATTCAGAGGATAAAGGAAGCTCAGAAAGAAGATCCCGAGTTGGTGAAGATAAGGGGTAAATTGAAGGAAAAGAATTTTGAGGATTTTTCTGTTAGCCCGATTGGAGTGTTGACTTTCCGTGGTCGTTTGTGTGTACCCGATGGTTGGAAGCCTAAGCCAAGAAGGTACGAACGAAGTGACGGGCCCCTTTAGAGAGAGGGGGCGGCTTTCTTGTGGTAGTCATTGCGAACATCTCTCCTTTTCTCTTAGCGTGCACAGTTTGCTTACATGCCGCTGTCTAATCACCTCTTTGCCGCTAAGTCCCTCTTTGGTACTGTTTTTTGCTAATTCCCATCCACCAGATGAGACTCTTTCCAAGAGCCCACAGAGAAGCGCCTGGCCAGACAAATAGCTTAGTCGCAGGAAGATTCCCCAACTCAAAATTCTCCCTGAGGGACTTCCCTTCCTTTAGGAGATTCAGCCACCAAGGAAATGGATTAGCAGCAAGTGAGTGAGTGTACTCAAGATTCCATTGATTGAAACCTTCGAAAGCTGTGTGATAGCAAGACTGACCTACTGAGTCTCGTGAACGACTTTACTTCTTTCTTGCTCGTGTTGAGCTTCAAAGAAGCTTGATTGGGAGGATGCCACTTGAAGCTCGTATATACTATTCATGTTAGGAGGGCAATCATCAAGGCAAAACTGAGCCAAGAATCCCCAACTGTGACAAGAATTTCATCTTGGTTCATAGATGTCTTAGCTCAAAGGGCAAACTCTCGACTGGATTGAATCCGGATCCATGTAGCAGCGGAAATCGAATTTCAGGACGATTTCGTGATCCCGACAGGGGGCAATAAGAAAAGAGAGCAAGCGTAATTAGATGAGGGTCACAAATCGAGGTATACTATTCATCCGGGTAGTACGAAGATGTATCAGGATTTGAAGCAACAATTTTGGTGGATTAATATGAAGAGGGAAATAGCCGAGTACGTTTCGAAGTGTTTAACTTGTCAGCAGGTCAAAGCCGAGCATCAGAGACCCGCGGGACTACTTCAGCCGTTAGAGATTCCCGAGTGGAAATGGGAGCATGTGACTATGGATTTCGTTACGGACTACCTCGTACCCATAGGAAGTATGACAGTGTTTGGGTAATAGTGGATAGATTGACCAAGAGTGCCCATTTCTTGCCTATTGACATCAGATATTTGATGGAGAAGCTTGCGACCCTTTATATCGATGAGATCGTTAGATTGCATGGGGTTCCGGTTAGCATTGTGTCAGATCGAGACCCGAGGTTTACTTCTAGGTTCTGGAAGGCGTTTCAGGAAGGTTTGGGTACAGATTTACGATTCAGTACAGATTTTCACCCTCAGACCGATGGTCAATCCGAGAGGACTATTCAGATTTTGGAGGATATGTTGCGAGCGTTTTCGATAGACTTTTCTGATTCTTGGGATTCGCATTTACCGTTAGTGGAATTCTCTTACAACAATAGTTATCAGGCTAGTATCGAGATGGCACCGTTTGAGGCCTTGTATGGAAGAAAATGTAGATCGCCTATTTGTTGGGATGAGGTCGGTGAAGCGAAGATCGTGGGTATTGATTTTCTTCAGGATTCGGTTGAGAAAGTTAGAGTTATTCGGGATCGATTGAAAACAGCCCAGAGTCGATATAAGAGCTATGCAGATAACCGAAGGCGAGATCTTAGTTTTCAGACAGGTGATTTGGTGTTCTTGAAAGTATCTCCGAAGGTGGGTATTCGTAGGTTTGGGAAGAAAGGCAAATTGGCTCCGAGGTTTATTGGTCCGTTCGAGATTTTAGGAAAGGTTGGACTTCTTGCGTATCGTCTTGCGTTACCGCCATCTTTGGATCGGTTACATAATGTTTTCCACGTTTCTATGCTTTGGAAGTATGTTCATGATCCATCTCACGTGTTACCGAGGGTACCGGAGGATATAGAGCCCGATATGACCTATGAGGAACGACCGGTTCGGATCCTAGATTCTAAAGTTCAAGAGTTGAGGAACAAAAGTATTTCTTTGGTTAGAGTTCTTTGGAGGAATCACAATATCGAGGAGTCGACGTGGGAGCTCCGAGATGAGATCGAGAGGAAATTTCCGTGGCTTTTTGTTTCGGGTGAGTCTCGTTAAAATTCGGGTCGAATTTTCTTTAAGGGGGAGTGAATGTCACGACCCGAAATCTAGGCTCTATTTTATTAGTATTAAATAATTATTATTTATTTATTTGCTTATTTATTTCTTTAAATTATTATTTATTTAAATATTTATGTGTGCATTTTATGTGTTATAATAATTTAGGCTTAGCATTTTATTGGGTTATTTGGGTTAGTGTGGTATTGTTGGGTCTTAATTGTTAGTAGGGAGTGTAGTAATTGTGTGTAGTGTAGTGGAGGGGGCCTAAGTGTAAAATCTCTTAAATCATTTTAACTACTCCTCCCTACTCCTCCTCTTCTCCCTCACTCTTCTTCTCCTCCCAGCAAACTCCCTCTCTCTCCTCCATTTGTGTAAGTTTCTTTCTCTCCCTTCTCTCTTCATTATCTTCCTCTTCCTCTTGTAATCTCTCATTTCTTAAAACGTGAAATGTGTTTAGATCGTCGATAGGAACGCGTAGAACCAAAAAGAATCGAATTCCGTCATCTTTGAGATTTTCAAATAAGTTACTTTTCCCCATTTTTTATGCTAAAATGTTCATATCATGTTTATATAATGCTTGATGTGTTATATTTGAAGTTTGGTTGAGTATAGAATTTATTTGGAATTTAATTGAGTTTTTGGGTAAAAATGGTGAAATCTTGAATGTGGGGTTTTGGTGTTGGTTTGGGTGATTAAAGGGTGTTATTTAGGTTCCCTTTAGGTTGGGTGTTGTTTAGGAGCTTTAGAATTGTATTGGAAGCTTTGATTTTGATACTTATGGAAGGATTGTGGTTTTGGGTCGAAATGTGAGAACCCAGCTCTGTTTCCCGGCTGGAATCCAGACCAGGCGCCCGCCTGCACCCCCTTTTCCAGCGGCCTGACCTTCTGGCCAAACAAGCGCGCGCCTGCCCCTGCCCGAGCGCCCGCCCGCCTGCTTGGGATTTTGACCTTTTTACTTGTTTAACTAAATGGCTTAACTAGTTTAGGGTTCCTTCTTCTAATTAACTTAAGATAACACCGTGGAACACTTATTTAAGTGGAATCAATTCTTTTGTGAATAAATATGTTATGGGATTTGATTGAGTATCATTTTGGGAATGTGGTTCATCCTCGATGTGTTGTTTGGATTGGTTTACCTTTGTGGTAATTTATTTGGAATGGTTCCCTACTTTGGAACCTTAAGTTGTTTATTCATGCTAAAATATTATTACTTAGCATTTATTTGGAAGCCCAGCTGGCATATTTGTTGCATCGGGCGATGGGAAGGATTATAATGGCAAAGCCAAGTCCATTATAATGTTGACAATTGTTTTGCCCCCTTCTATACCCTTTTCCAGATTGGCCTTGGAAAAGACAAGTTAGCTTCCTTTGTGAATGTATCTAGCTATCGAGCATGACTTTGTGGCATGGCTCTTGTCCCTTGTGACACTTTTATGGTTATTGGTTCCGGTACCGGGGGATTTCTCTTCAGCTTTCATGCTATTATGAAGATGTGAATTGTTGATTATTGAAGCTGCGCAGCGATCCTTTATTTGGATGTATCGGTTTGAAAACCTTGGCTAATATCCTTTGTTATGTGTTTATTTCCGCTGCTATTCATTATCTGATAATTGCTATCTGATTGATGATAATTGCTATGCGTTATGTGATTTATTATTGATTATTGCGTCATAGCATGTCATGTAGTTGAATTAGTTACTTATTGAGATTTATCTCACCCCCTTTCTTTTTATCTTTGTTTTTCCTTACCCCCCCCCAGGTGCTAAGGATTAGTCTCGCTGATCACGAGAAAGAGGACGTCGAGTGTGGATACATTCTTTTGGGGAGAGTTGCTATAGGTTGGTTTACATTATATAAATGTGTAACCTTTTGGGATAGTTGTACCAAACAATGACGTCATTAAGAATTGTACATTTATATTTTGTTAAGCATAAACTTGTGGAAGTTTATGATAGTTGTATTTGGTTATTATCAAACTTGGATTTGTAAAATTTTGGATCATCACCTTTTGGTATCAAATGGAATTTTTAACTTCGGTATTTCATAGTTTTGGTTTTAAGTCGACGTCCAGCTCGCGGTCTCGGGCCCGCGGGGTTCGGGGTCGCGACACTAGTAGTGGTACTAAAATTGATGGTGTGGCTCAAGAAATTGAGATTGTTGATCTTGGTGGGACGGTGCAGACTGAGCAAATATCAGATGTTCCTGTTAGCAAGGTAAATGAGGCTACTAAGGAGAAAGTTCCCACTATGGCTAAAAGAGGCCAACCCTTACCTGAGGCTGTCCAAAAGGCTTTAAATAATGCGTGTACTAAGGTTATTAATATGGCTGGTGGTGCTATTTCTGGCCCTAAAAATGATGATATTGAGATTGTGTTGAATAATGTTGCTGCGCACAGAGAGCTTAATCAGCATTCTAGCTCTCCTCAAGTTGTTATCAGTGAAGCTAATATTGAACCTAGTAATACAGTATCTAACTTGAATCTTTCTCCAAGAGCTCCTCCCTCCTCTACTTCCTTTGTTACTGATCATGCTGGTTCTACTCCGTTTGCTGGTCTTTCTCATACAGATGCAGATGGCTTCACTGAAGTGAAGTCACAGAAAAAGAGAAGCAAATCTGCTTCTCCACCTTCCTAAGATGGTATTTCTTTTACTCTTCATTATTTGGTTTCCAATGGTAGCGTTGATTAACTGGAATGTGAGAGGGATTGGTAATAAATCTTCTCTCCGTTGACTGAAAAGATTAGTTCGTTTGTATGGTGCGTCTTTTGTTGCTATTTCTGAGCCTATGATTACTTCTGCTCATCTTGTTAAAACCAAAAGAGCTCTTGGTTGTATTGGGGGTATAGCCAATTGCACTAATAAAATATGGGTGTTTTGGAAACATGGTTTTGATTGTCTTGTTATTCATGATTCTGGGCAAGAATTAACTCTTCAGGTCACTCATTCTTTATGGAATTCTCCTGTGTATTTAACTGTGGTTTATGCTAGCTGCGATCGTTATGAAAGGAGGCTTTTATGGGATAATATTTTAAATATGGATGTGGGGGACAATCCGTGGCTTATTGCTGGGGACTTTAATTGTGTTCTTGAGCAGTCAGAGAAGATGGGTGGTAGGCCTATTAAAGAAAAAGTTGTTGAAGAATTTTCAGATACGGTTCAGGTTCTTGGTCTTATTGATGTAGGTTATCGTGGTAATGGCTTCACTTGGGTGGATAAACCTCGTGGTCGCCCTACCATTTTTCAAAGGCTGGATAGGGCTTTTTATAATACTCATTGGTTGGCAAAGTTCCATACCACTAGTGTCACTCATTTAAATAGAACTTGCTCGGACTATTCTCTCCTTGTGATTCAAGTTCATAATGAGGCTGATATCATTCGAGGAAGCTTTCATTTTTTGAATGTGTGGCTGAAGCACCTTAAATTCCATTCTCTTGTAGCAGACTCGTGAAAGAATATATGGAT
This sequence comes from Campanula takesimana, assembly GCA_026119855.1. NCBI lineage: Eukaryota > Viridiplantae > Streptophyta > Magnoliopsida > Asterales > Campanulaceae > Campanula > Campanula takesimana. The sequence continues at coordinate 186,904 of JAOWBW010000941.1, forward strand.
GGTAGACCGATGGTTTGTTTTGCAAAAAAATCTGTCTCGATTAAAGAAGGTTATTTTGGGCTGGAATAAAGAAAGCTTTGGGTGGATTGATCAACAAATAAAAATGGCTGAAGACAATGTTACTCGATGTGAGTTGGTGAGTCAGGATGACCCATCGGATGAGCACACTATTGCGTTGAACATGGCTAAGGCTGATTTGCTGGGGAAATTGAAAATGGAGGAAGCTTTTTGGTGTCAAAAAGTCAATATTTCTTGGCTCAAAGATGGTGATAAGAATACTAAGTTTTTTCATTCTTATGTTCGGAAAAAGAGACAAAAGCTTTTCATTCATCGAATTAGGGATTCCAATGGGAGGTGGATTCATTCGAAGGAATCCGGATATTAAGAAGGAAGCGGTGGATTTTTATTCAGACCAGTTGCAAAAGTCTCATGATAATCCTAGTGATAATATTCTATATGTCATCCCTACTTTGATCATGGAGGAGGATAATTTGATGCTCACGGCTCTACCTTCTTTGGAGGAGATTAAACAGGTGGTGTGGTTTATGAATGGTCAAATAGCTGCTGGCCCAGATGGTTTTACAGGTGCTTTCTATCAATCTTGTTGGGATATTATAAAATATGACTTTGTCCGTGCCATTAAGGAATTCTTTGCAGGGCATGCGATGCCAAGGAGCTGGACTAGTACTCTTATTGTTACTATCCCCAAGGTTATTTATCCTACGACTTTCTCCGAGTTGAGACCCATTAGTCTTTGTAATTTCTCGAATAAAGTTATTATAAAACTTTTGAATTCTCGGCTTGCTCCTATTCTCCCAAGAATTATCTCTCCGTAGAAAAGTGGCTTTGTTCAAGGTAGATTAATCCATGAAAATGTCCTCCTTGCTCAAGAGTTGATGCAATCTCTTAAGAAGAAGGTTTGGGGTTCTAATGTTATTTTAAAGCTGGATATGGCGAAGGCTTATGATCGTCTATCTTGGTTTTCTCTTATTAAAGTTTTGAGGAAGTTTGGATTTAATGAGGTGTGGAATGATATGATATTTCGATGCATTTCTTCCTGTTGGTTTTCGGTCCTTGTTAATGGCGAAAGTAGTGGCTTCTTTCATTCATCTCGTGGGCTTAGACAAGGCGACCCTATTTCTCCTACTCTATTCATTATTGCTACTGAGGTTTTAAGTCGGGGCTTAAATCTTCTTCATGCGGAATCTCCTCATTTTAGATATCGGGCCCATATTCACACCCCCATGATATCCCACTTAGCTTATGAAGATGATGTTGTTATTTTCTGCAACGGTTCTAAAGACTCTCTTGATGCTCATATTAGGTGCTTGAATTGGTACCAATCTTTTTCTGGCCAGTTGGTTAGTGTGGCAAAGTCCTGCTTCATTACTGGTGTTCAAAATGAGGATAGGGATGCTATTATCACTGAATCTATGGGATTTCAAAAGAAGGATCTTCCCATTATTTATTTGGGTTTCCCTCTATACGTTGGTCGGAAAAGGATCTCCTTGTTTGATCCAGTTTTGCGAAAGATGGAAGCTCGTTTAGCTACATGGCAAGGTAAACTTCTTTCTTTCGGTGCTAAGTTAACGTTCATTAAAACGTGTCTTCAGGCTATCCCGATGTATTACATTGCTCTTCTTGACCCTCCTAAGGGTGTGATGAATTCAATGTATCGTCTCATTTCTAATTTCTTTTGGTGTAATGAGGATGACACCCATAAATGTCATTGGGTTCGGAGATCCAATATGTTTCTCCCTTATTTTGAAGGAGGTCTTGGGATTCGAAAGTTTGAGGATATGGCTATGGCTCTTTCTATGAAGCTGTGGTGGCGTTTTAGGAGCACTAATTCTCTATGGACTGATTTTATGACATCAAAATATTGTTATGGGTCTCACCCTATGGATGCTTCAATCACTTCTTTTGCTTCTCAGATTTGGCGCAGAATGCTTAATGCTAAACCGTTGGTTGAAAGCAACATTTGTTGGCGGATTGGGAGAGGTGATATTTCTGTTCATGACCACTGGATGGCTGATCCTACTCCTTTGACTGGAAACCATGTTGAAATATCTTCTCTTTTCTTGAATGGGCATCCTCGAATAGACTATATTCAGAATGTTTATGGATCCCAGCTGCTATGCTATATTCGGGACAACAATATTCAGCTTATGGATAGGCTGGATACTTTGTTTTGGCTCCCTGATGTCTCAGGCAAATTCTCAGTTTCTTCGGCATGGACTGTTTGCAGAGATAAAGGTATCTCTAAACTTCTTTTTGAGCATTTTTGGCACAAACATATTCCTCTTAAAATCTCAGTCTTTATGTGGTGCATTCTCCACCGTGGCCTTCCTATTGATTGTGCCATTCAGAAGAGGGGTATTCTTCTAGCTTCTTCTTGTAGTTGCTGCTCTAGGCCTTCTATTGAAGATTTGGATCACTTGTTCGTGCATGGAGACATTGCCAATGTAGTTTGGAGCAATTTTGCGAATATGCTGGGCCTTAGGTTTTATTCGTTTAACATACAATCCATTTTGGCTAGTTTGTGGTTTAATAATTCTGATCGGAAGGCTCACGGGATTTCTTGGTTAAGACGGCTTCTTCCATGCTTTATCTTATGGGAGATATGGAAAAGTAGAAATAAAGCTAGATTTGATAGCGTCAAATTGTCCCCATCTAGCATTATTTCTTCGGTTAATAGTTCTATCAAAGATGTTGTCAAAGCTTTTGATATTCATTTTTCTGGTTCTTGGAGTGCGGTTTAGATTTTTGGGTTTTGGTATTTCGACTCCTCCTTTAGTTAACAAAAAGTTGAGGTTGGTTTCGTGGATTCCTCCGTCCATAGAGCCTTTTAAGCTTAACTCTGATGGTGCTTCGAAAGGTAATCCGGGTATTATCTCTGGGGGTGGTGTTATCCGAAATGCTAAAGGGGATTTCATTTTTGCTTTCTCTCATTTCTATGGGCATGGTTCTAATATGATTGCTGAGGCTAAGGCCGTTCGGGATGGCTTGATTTTTGCTAGGAAGTTCGGCATTTCCTCCTTGTGGCTTGAGATTGATTCTGAAGTCCTTTTAAAAATCTTAATTGAGGACTATCATATCCCTTGGTCCATTTGGTATGTTGTCTTGGAGATTAAACGTCTATTGCTTCTAATGTCAGTTCGGATCACTCATATTCTTCGCGAAGGTAATAAGGTCGCTAATGGGCTTGCTAATATTGCAGCAATATCTCACTCTAACTCGTGTTACTATTCTCTTGATACTCTCCCTAATGTTTTCAAGGGTCGTTTTGTGTTGGATCGCTCCTCCACTTCGTATATCCGGATTAGATAGTTCTTGGTTGATTGTTTCTTGGCTAGGTTTTTGATTAGGCTTTTAATGTTATTTTCTCATCCCCTCCTTTTTTGTAGAGGTTCTTACAATTTGTGTAAGGCCTCCCCCTTAGCTTTTCTTTTGGTGGTAAGGTTTGTCATGTCCCCCACCTTGCTTGTAATTTTTCCTTTCATTATTAATAAAATCTAGGGAGTACCGTCTCCTTTCTCCAAAAAAAAAAAAAAAAAAAAAAAGTCAAGAGGGACAATCAAGCAATAATACATTTACTTGGAGAGAGCCACAACTTAGATGAATAAGGATTAAGACCCTATCATCTAAATAAGGTTAATCTCTACAAGATTTGGAATAAAGACTCTAAATAACATATATGAACTTTTAGACTAACATCATTATATGAACATTTATAATATATAAAATATACATACATACATATATATATATATATATATATATATATATATAATATCTAAAAAGTGTAAGATGAAACCATTGGGCATTGGGGTCATGGGAGTATTTGGGTCCAATCATATATGTATAAAGACTACATTTATATAAGCATGAAAATAAACAAAGCTAATATCCCAACAAGAGCAATATAAAGATGACAATAAAATAAAGATCTAACCTTTAAGCAAGTTTGGGGTAAACCTTTAATTGATTGACCCAAGTTTGCTTCTTTTCTTCTTTACTTAGAGAACTCGGGTTCTAAGGTTTTTTGCTTGAGTTGATTTTGGGTAGGAAGAAGGAATTATGTTGGTTCATAAATCCTAGAGGGGTTGATCTTTGTGTGTTTTAGATTAAATGAGACTAGAGATAAGACTGATACTACTTTTAGTAGTCTTTCACTATTATCTAAAGAAAATCACAATCTTTCACAAAGAGAAGTATTTAATTTGAGAGAGACTACAAATTTTGAGAGTAATTTTGCTAGGGAATTCTTGATGAAATGAGAGAGGATGAGCTCCCTATTTATAGGATGGATTGGGGGCTTGTTTGTAACTTAAAAGTAATATTTTTGTCCCTCAACTATTAGCTTATTATTTTCTTAGGGGCTAAGCAAAGAGGAGATATTTTGATCACAATAATGAGGTGGAAATTGGGTAATTTTTGGTGTACAAAATGGGTTGAAATTGGATCATTTTTGTGCACAAAATGGTGTATTTTCGGATGTTAAATGGGCTGAGAATTAATTTTCTAGAAGGGGGGTTGTTGGTGATGGAGATGAGGTGAAGGACAAATCAAAACAAGGCACGTGGGGCTGTGACGGGTGAGGGAGACACGGCTGGGCGACGGATCAATCAGGAGCGAGGGGACTGCCGGCTTGGTCGGGCGCGTGCGCCATATGCGGGGGACAAGGCGGCTCCGTCTGGCGAATCACGAGTAGCTACGTGGCGAGGTGTCGGCTGGTGTTCTAGGAGATGGCTCGTGCATTTTGAGAAAACTCACATTGAATGTGGGACCGTTCCCCCCCCCCCCTTTGGGCAATTTTCGGATATTCCTAAAAAGTCCTTTTGGGCTTTGTGGGGAATAAAACTGTTGGTGTTGTATGCTCTAGGCACGTTATTTGAACGATTAATGTTATCTATTGATTATTTATTAATAAAGATATTGAATGTTTGATTATTATATTCTTTGCATGTTTATTATAATAATCCCCGTCCCTGATAATTATGATTAATTGTTAGTATAAGTTTAATAGATAATCATATGATGATTATGGTGTATGTGATACAATTAAACTTATGGGTATTTGTTGGAGAACTAATACTGGACTGACCCGTATGAGATTTATGTCATGGTCACAATGTCATAATTAAATCTCATATAGTTATATCACTTGAATCTTTAGACCTGAGATTATTACAGTCTTCCACTTGATAAACATTATGTTTGACATATTCAAACGTTACCCCTAACCGGGTAGTTATAAAGAATATGATTGGCATAATCGGATTCATGTAGGGAAGAGTAATAAGTCAAGATGGGATTTGTTCCTCGTCAAGAGAGATGTCAAGCTTTGGCCACTCAATGAATGGTATTGATGAAATGCATGGCCGTGCTCAAATAAGATTTGTTATATCAATACATTCAGGATCGAGAAAGTATTGAACATTGTAAGTTGACCGTTGACCATGGCTTACGTTCAATGACATCGTGAATAAAGAGATTGTGATATGTTCTATTAAAGGATACGAACTTATATAGTTATACTAATTGGGTAGGTATGACGGTTTGCTAGAACCTAATCATATCTTATAGGTTTATGCCCATTGCCAACTTAGTATAATCCTAAAGGGTCACACACATAAGAACGAATCTTAAAATGACTTAGTTGGAATTATAGGTCGAAGGGCCTTTGAGGAATATTAGGAAATTAGAGGAGAAAACAGGAAATTGGGGAGGTCCGGTCGGACCTTGTAAAGGACCCGGCCAGACCACATAAAGATCCGGGCGGACCAAGGCTGACACCCGGTCGGACCAAGGGTTGATCCGGTTGGACCAGTCTGTGTACCCGGGCGGACCTCAAGTCCTGTTTGTACTAGGTTTTCCCAATACGTTTTCTTACGGGTATATAAACAGCCTCTAATCAGCCTAATCAGTCCTATTGCTTTGTGACAACTTTCAAAGAGTTTGAGAGGTTTTATTCTTGTTCTAAGATCCTAAAAGTAAAGAACAAGAGATCACATATTAATTCCTTATAGTTCATTGTGAAAGCTAGTTTCATAAATTGGTCTAGCAACCAAGATCAAGTGTTTCTTGATATTCGTTCGTGGTGTGGATACCATTAGAGGGTGACGCTTATCATCTTCAAAGTTCGTGATCTTGTTCGTGATCGTGTTCGTGATCAAGTTACGAAAAGCTCCACCAAATTCAAGGTTGCTAAGGAAATGCTTCAAGGGTTAGTATTCTAGTATTCATTGTAGATGTATTTGCTATAATCATATGGATGGATCTATGGGCTTTGGGTTTCTATAAATTTTAAATGCTATATTCTGCTGCGCATGTTGTCTCGAAACCCAACAGTGGTATCAGAGCCCTGTTCATGTTGATTATTTCAATACATAATCATGTTCTATGTGTATAAATTATTTATGTGCTTAGCATGATTTGAATATTGGGATTATATGTTTATGTGTTATATGCGTTTATGTGGTTTATTGTTTTATAAACTTTAATCGCACTATTCAATCGCAATAAAAATTATGTTGGATTTAAAATTATTTGGATCGTCAATTTTTGATTCGATAAAAGTTTTGATAATTTAAGAGATTCATGAATGAATTGTTCATTCAAGGTTCCAATGTTCATGATGATTGGATCATCAAGAACACCAAATCCTAATTGAATCAAGGAAAAACAATTTGGAGACAAATTTTTGAACTTTAATTTTATTTTTTTTTGGATTTTTCAGAGGGTACGACCGGACCCAGTACATGACCCGGCCGGACCTCCGGGTCTGATGCGGGAATTGGCTGGGGTCGTGGGGTGGATTCGAACCTGAAAATTTTGAATTTTTCCAGAAGGTCCGACCGGACCCAGTATATGACCCGGCCGGACCTCCGGTCTGGTGCTGGAATTTGCTGGGGTCGTGGGGCGGATTTGTGGTTTGAAATTCCTATTTGTTTTAGTCTGTTGAATTCTGATATTGGTTCAAGGTTTGGATGGCTAGCCTACGTTCTCGAGACTGTGTTTCCCAAACTTGATCGTAATCGAAGATTCAAAGATAAAACGAAGTTAGAGTTATGAAGAGTTCATAATTGCTAAAATTGAGAAACAAAGTTCTTGATTCAATGATTGGAGATCCATGTGGAATTGTGAATGCAATTGGCCTACGTTCATCGAGACCATCCATTGCTTAGTTTCGGCTACATGGACTACTTCTTGGTTTCTTGAATTAGTGCGGGATTGTGGTTGCCTATGGCTTAGTTCGACCGCACTTCTTGTTGTCTTGATTTGGAGATGATAACCAAGGTTCAAAAGAGTCTCATCCTCATAATTATAGAGAAACTAATGACACATATTATCATGCTTAAATTAATGGAGATTAATTTAGTGACTAAACTTGATGTGTATATATTTATCTTATGTGATCATAAATGTGTTATATGCTATATGTTTGAACCTTCTTTAAAATTTAAGTTCCGTGCCAATCCATGATTAAGACACTTGTGAGTACATGGGTAGTTTTATGTGGGTTACGCCCTAGCGTAGGCACATTAATTCTATTCATCTATGAGCAAGATGAGGAAACAGTGATTCCTATACGTCTAAAATGGTTTGACTTAATTAGGCTATCAAAACAGTTTTGGGCCGAAGGCACAGATGAGATTAAAAAATGTTAGACATATGATGTCTACAATCTCATAAAAGATCTAAGAGTCATATATGATATGATTGACAAGGAGTTGCCTACCTAAATAACTTATTTTGAGCAGTCGTGCCCTAGCTGACTCAAAGTTAAGTGAAATATGGATCTTAGCCCAGTTTGAAATATATAATACATTGGATGTATTTGAAGGTTATGTAATTCAGTGGGAGTATTTGTGAAATACTGTTTGTAATATCTTTTAATCAAGTTGGTACTTATATTTAATTATATGTTTGCATAATTGTAGATAATGGCTCAAAGTTCAAATTCTTTATCATTGCGATCTATCCTTGAGACGGAAAAACTTTAAGAGAATGGAGCTAACTTCACGGATTGGATCCGTAGCCTTAGAATTGTTCTAAAGTATGAAGATAGGCTCTATGTTCTTGATGAGCCCGTTCCTGAAGAGGAACCTGCTTCTAATGCACCCAAGGATGAGAGAAACACTCCTACAAGAAGCACAAAAGTGATTGTCGTGAGGTGGGTTGTCTCATGCTTGCGGTCATGTGTCCAGAGCTTTAGAAGATTCTTGAACACTTGGAGGCATTCGACCTTGCTGTTCAGTTGAAAGATATGTTTCAAGAACAAGCAAGGCATGAGAGGTTCGATACTATAGCTGCCTTGGTTTCATGTAGGATGAGCGAAGGGCAGGCTGTGGGCCCTCATGTTCTTAAGATGAAGGCTCACTTTGAGCATCTGGAGAGGCTTGGCCATCCAATTGATGTTGAGTTGGCCACTGATTTTATTCTTAATTCATTGCCCAAAAGCTATAATCAGTTCGTCATAAACTTTAATATGCATGGGATGGATAAGTCCCTATCTGAATTGCATGGGATGCTTAAGACAGCGGAAAAGAAAATCGGTAAGGAGGCCTCTCCTGTGCTCATAGTGTCAAAGGAAGGAAAGGGCCATAAAGGCAAAGGAAAGGGCAAGGCAAAGGTTGTCAAACCCAAGATTTGCAAGGCAATTGTTGCCAATGCTAATGTGGCTAAATCTGGATCCCAAAAGGATGCAATCTGTTTCCACTGCAATGAAATGGTCATTGGAAACGCAATTGCAAGATTTACAAGGAAGAGTTAAAGAAGAAGAAGGGCAGTGAGACTGCTTCTACTTCAGGTATCTATGTTATAGATATTCTTCTTTCTACTTCTAGCTCCTGGGTATTAGATACCGGGTGTGGATCTCACATTTGTTTAAATGTGCAGGGACTAAGGAATAGAAGGCTACTTAAAGATGGCGAAGTGGACCTACGTGTGGGGAATGGAGCAAGAGTTGCTGCATTAGCATAGGGACGTATGATGTCATTTTACCAAACAGATTAATTCTTGTTTTGAACAATTGTTATTACATTCCGGATTTAAGTAGAAATATTATTTCAATTTCTTGTTTGGATAATGAAGGTTTTAAGTTTCTTATTGAGAATAAGAAGTTTTCTATTTATTTAAATGAAATGCTTTATTATACTGCATGTTCATTTAATGGCCTTTATGTTCTGGATGTTGAGAATGTAAATAATGATGATATCTATAATGTAAATAAGAAATCCAAACCTAATGATGTAAATCAAACTTATTTGTGGCATTGCCATCTTGGTCATATTAATGAGAAGCGAATCTCAAAACTCCATGGGGACGGACTTTTAGATTCATATGATTTTGAATCATATGAAACTTGTGAGTCTTGTTTACTTGGAAAGATGACTAAGGCACCTTTTACTAAGAGTAGTGAAAGGGCTAGTGACTTATCGGCACTCATACATACAGATGTGTGTGGACCAATGAGCTGCAGTGCTAGGGGAGGATATCAATACTTCATAACTTTTACTGATGATTTTAGTAGATATGGTTATGTCTACTTAAGGAAACATAAAAGTGAATCTTTGAGATATTTAGAATATTACAAAATGAAGTACAAAATCAACTTGGCAAAACTATTAAAGCACTTCGATCTGATTGTGGTGGAGAATATTTAAGCCAAGAATTTGACAATCATCTTAAATATTGTGGAATTGTTTCACAATTAACTCCACCTGGAACACCACAATGGAATGGTGTGTCTGAGCGGAGGAATAGGACTTCATTGGATATGGTCTGTTCCATGATGAGTCAAGTTGATCTTCTTTTATCCTTTTGGGGACATGCACTAGAAACTGCCGCTCTAACACTAATAATGTTCCAACAAAATCTGTTCCAAAGACCCCACATGAGATGTGGACCGGAAGAAAACCTAGTTTGTCTTTCATGAAGATTTGGGGTTGTAAAGTTTTTGTTAAGAAACTCATATCTAACAAACTTATGCCCAAATCTGATAAATGTATTTTCGTTGGTTACCCTAAGGAAACTAAGGGTTATTATTTTTACAACCGCGCGGAAAACAAAGTGTTTGTTGCCGTCATGGTACCTTTCTAGAGAAAGAATTTCTCCCTAAAGGAATTAGTGGGAGTAAAATTAATCTTGAAGAGGTTCAAGAACCCGAAAATAATATGGAACAAGATGTTGGATCTAACCAAGTTTCACAAGGAGTTGTGAAACCTATTCAGAATACTCAAGTTCCTCGCAGAACTGGTAGGGCGCGATCCGAACCTGAGAGATATGGATTTCTCATGATGGATAGCAATGAAGTGGAAGTCATAGTTGATGACGAATCTACTTAAACCAAGAAGCGATGTCCGCTCCTGATACAGATAAATGGCTTGGAGCCATGGAATCTGAAATTAAGTCCATGTATGATTAATCAAGTTTGGAACTTGATTGATGCGCCCAAAGGTGTAAAAACCATAGGATACAAGTGGATTTTCAAAAAGAAAACTGACATGGATGGAAAAGTGCATACTTATAAAGCTAGACTTGTAGCGAAAGGCTATAGTCAGATTCATGGAATCGACTATGATGAAACCTTTTCGCCCGTAGCAATGATAAGTCTTTAAGAATTTTACTTGCCATAGCTGCATATTTTGACTATGAGATATGGCAAATGGATGTCAAAACGGGTTCCTTAACGAGAACTTACTTGAGGATGTTTATATGACACAACCTGAAGGTTTTGTAATTTCGGAAAATTCTAATAAAGTATGCAAGTTGCAAAGATCCATCTATGGATTGAAGCAAGCTTCAAGGAGTTGGAATCTTCGGTTTGATGAATCGGTCAAAGAGTTTGGCTTCATCAAGAATGAAGATAAACCTTGATACAAGAAGATTAGTGGGAGCATAGTATTATTTCTAGTACTATATGTTGATGACATATTGCTCATGGGAAACGACATTCCTGCACTGCAGTCTGTAAAGACTTAGTTAGGAAAGTGTTTTTCAATGAAAGATATGGGAGAAGCCGCTATATCCTTGGCATTAGGATCTATCTTGATAGATCCAAGAAATTGATTGGTTTAAGTCAAAATACATATATTGACAAAGTTCTTAAGAGATTCCGCATGGAAAACTCTAAGAGAGGAAATTTGCCAGTAGGTCATGGCATAACACTAAGCAAGAATCAGTGTCCTAAGATGACTAATGAGCGTGGGAGAATGATTGGGATTCCATATGCTTCTGCAATTGGATCAATCATGTATGCCATGATATGTACTAGACCCGATGTCTTGTATGCTTTGAACATGACGAGCAGATACCAATCAGATCCTGGTGAAAGTCACTGGATTGCAGTCAAGACAATTCTTAAGTACTTGAGAAGGACTAAAGATTCGTTCTTGGTGTATGGAGGTGTGGAAGATGATCTTGTGGTAAGTGGTTACACAGATGCAAGCTTCCAAGCCGACAAGGATGATTCAAGATCGCAATCTGGATTTGTATTTGTGCTAAATGGAGGTGCTGTTAGCTGGAAGAGTTCCAAGCAAAGTACCGTCGCAGATTCTACAACGGAAGCTGAGTACATTGCTGCATCCGATGCTGCAAAAGCGGCTGTTTGGATCAAAAAGTTCATTGGTGAACTAGAGGTGGTTCCTAGCATTGCTAATCCAATAGACCTTTATTGTGATAATAATGGTGCTATTGCTCAAGTAAAGGAACCAAGATCACATCAGAAATCTAAACACATACTTAGGCGTTTTCATATCATTCGAGAGATCATTGATAGAGGAGACGTAAATATATGCAGAGTACTGACTGATGATAACATTGCCGACCCATTGACAAAGGGTCTTCCACATGCAAAGCATGATGGTCATGTTAGGTCTATGGGTATTCGATACATTAATTAGGCCTAGTGCAAGTGGGCGATTGTTGGTGTTGTATGCTCTAGGCATGTTATTTGAACGATTAATGTTATCTATTAATTATTTATTAATAAAGATATTGAATGTTTGATTATTATATTCTTTGCATGTTTATTATTATAATAATCCCCATCCCTGATAATTATGATTAATTGTTAGTATAAGTTTAATAGATAATCATATGATGATTATGGTGTATGGGATACAATTAAACTTATGGGTATTTGTTGGAGAACTAATACTGGACTGACCCGTATGAGATTTATGTTATGGTCATAATGTCATAATTAAATCTCATATTGTTATATCACTTGAACCTTTAGACCTGAGATTATTACAGTCTTCCACTTGATGAACATTATGTTTGACATATTCAAACGTTACCCCTAACCGGGTAGTTATAAAGAATATGATTGGCATAATCGGATTCATGTAGGGAAGAGTAATAAGTCAAGATGGGATTTGTTCCTCGTCAAGAGAGATGTCAAGCTTTAGCCACTCGATGAATAGTATTGATGAAATTCATGGCCGTGCTCAAATAAGATTTGTTATATCAATACATTCGGGATTGAGAAAGTATTGAACATTGTAAGTTGACCATTGACCGTGGCTTACGTTCAATGACATCGTGAACAAAGAGATTGTGATATGTTCTATTAAAGGATACGAACTTATATAGTTATACTAATTGGGTAGGTATGACGGTTTGCTAGAACCTAATATTATCTTATGGGTTTATGCCCATTGCTAACTTAGTATAATCCTAAAGGGTCACACACATAAGAACGAATCTTAAAAGGACTTAGTTGGAATTATAGGTCAAAGGGCCTTTAAGGAATATTAGAAAATTAGAGGAGAAAACAGGAAACTGGGGAGGTCCGGTCGGACCTTGTAAAGGACCCGGCCGGACCACAAAAAGATCCGGGCGGACCAAGGCTGACACCCGGTCGGACCAAGGGTTGATCCGGTCGGACCAGTTTGTGTACCCGGGTGGACCTCAAGTCCTGTTTGGACTAGGTTTTCCCAATACGTTTTCTTACGGGTTTAATCACTTGTTACCTATTTGGAATAGGTCTAACAAGTATATAAACAGCCTCTAATCAGCCTAATCAGTCCTATTGCTTTGTGACAACTTTCAATGAGTTTGAGAGGTTTTATTCTTGTTCTAAGATCCTAAAAGTGAAGAACAAGAGATCACATATTAATTCCATATAGTTCATTGTGAAAGCTAGTTTCACAAATTGGTCTAGCAACCAAGATCAAGTGTTTCTTGATATTCGTTTGTGGTGTGGATACCGTTAGAGGGTGACGCTTATCATCTTCAAAGTTCGTGATCTTGTTCGTGATCGTGTTCATGATCAAGTTCGAAAAGCTCCACCGAATTCAAAGTTGCTAAGGAAATGCTTCAAGGGTTAGTATTCTAGTATTCATTGTAGATGTATTTGCTATAATCATATGAATGGATCTATGGGCTTTAGGTTTCTATAAATTTTAAATGCTATATTTCGCTGCGCATGTTGCCTCGAAACCCAACAAAAACTAGGGTTCAAAATTACCAAACAGTCCTTCTATTTCCAGAATAATTCGGTTAATGCCTTAAATACCCCTTGAACATTATAATGAACCAATTAAATCCCAAATCATTCCTAAGATTCATAATTTAATTAATTCAAGGATGGCTATCTGGATCGGGGTACTTACAGAGCCCCTCAGCAACGGTGCTTAAGAAGGAAGCAGGGTTGTCGATAAAGAAAGAATCCCGATCTGGTAAACTACCAAGATGGGAGAGAAGGTGACCGAGGTGGTCAAGTGGCTGGACCCTTATCTGTAAAGGATTCCTAAGTATCCCTATCCGAGGGAATCAAGCCGGTCGTAGTTCTGGGGCGAGAGACTTTAAGGCTACTCAAACCTAAGTGTGACCGTTAAGGTCGGATAAGGAACTTAGCATCTCAAACTAAGGGATGACCATCAAGTTCGGGTGAGGAACTTAGCATCTCAAACTAGGGGTGACCATCAAGGTCGGGTGAGGAACTTAGCGTCTCAAGCCAGGGTGACCATCAAGGTCGGGTGAGGAACTTAGCATCTCAAACTAGGGATGACCATCAAGGTCGGGTGAGGAACTTAGCGTCTCAAACTAGGGCGGATATCTTCTCATCCTCTCATAAGGGGGATACTTTGATAGGGGGATATCTGTCATCCTCTCCTAAACCTAGGTGGATATCTGTCATCCTTTCCTATAAATGGCTTGATAGGGGGATATCTGTCATCTTCTCCTAAACCTAGGTGGATATCTGTCATCCTCTCCTAAAAATGATTTTACTTGGACTTGACTCTCATTTGGTCAAGGTCGGGATTTGGTCAACTCGACTCTACGGGGAGGGTTGACTAAAGGATGGACTTGACTCTCATTTGGTCAAGGTCGGGATTTGGTCAACTTAGCTGTACGGGGAGGGTTGACTAAAGGATGGACTTGACTCTCATTTGGTCAAGGTCGGGATTTGGTCAACTTGACTCTACGGGGAGGGTTGACTAAAGGATGGACTTGACTCTCATTTGGTCAAGTTCAGAATTTGGTCAACTTGACTCTACGGGGAGGGTGACTAAGGATGGACTTGACTCTCATTTGGTCAAGGTCGGGATTAGGTCAACTTGACTCTACGGGGAGGGTTGACTAAAGGATGGACTTGACTCTCATTTGGTAAAGGTCGGGATTTGGTTAACACTACCCTATGGGATGGTTGACACATTTTCTTGACACCGGGGAGAGCCTAGGGGCGACCTTTAAGACACATTGTGGACGAAAAAGTCCAAGACTTTGGAAAAATCATTTTGAGGGGAGATCAAAAGCATTTGCTTGAAACATTATTTTTGACAAACGATGCCAAATGGGCAAATTTGGAAATGCTTATTTCTAAAGGCAAATCTTTTAACGAAACATGTTAGTCAATTTTAATTTTAACTTAACCGCGAGGTTTGTTATGCATAAAGTCCTTTGGATTTTATCCATTCATTGAGGAGTAGCTGATGGTAGGAAACCTCCTTGTCACTGTTGTGCGGATAGCCCCAATGTCATCTTTGTCTTTGATGTTAGGGTAGCCCATGTCCTTGTTGTCGTTGATGTGGAGGTAGCCCCATGTCTTTATTGTCGTCGATGTAGAGGTATCCCCATGTCTTTGTTGTCGTCGATGTGGAGGCAGCCCCAGTGTCGTCCTTCGACCTTTGATGTTGACGTGGACCCGTTGTCGTCTCGCGGCCTTTGATGATGTTAGGAACCCATCCCTTTTTCATGACGCACCCTTTTTTTTTCCTAGGTCGCCCTTGTGGGTTTTCAACCTAGCGGGCATCTCTTTTGCGTCTTTTTATGGCACACCCTGTTTTTGGCCTAAGCCGCCCTTGCGGGTTTTCGACTTAGCGGGCTACTTTTTTTGTGCCATTCTTTATTTTTTTTATTTATGAGTGATCCAGCCGACTTGACGGGCCGGGGACTTAAGGTATGTTTTTGGAGTATGCAAGGGCATTTTATTTGGGAGAGAGTCCCTTTATGTTGGTGAGCTCTTTGAGCAAATGTATCATGAAATGGGAGGAAACCCTTGCTTGACAAAACATAAGTGTTTAGCTCTTTCCTAAGATGAAGAAAAGAAGACTTGTCGAGACATTTGAAATTTGCCTTAGTTAAGATTATCAAAATGATTGCTTGAATGGACCATGTTTATTATTAAGTCAAGATTATAACAAGCAATTAGCCTTAACATGTATAAATGTTGTGATCAATTGAGATTAAGATTCGATCAATGGCAAGATCGAAAGAATAAGGTGTATCTGGGAAATCGGTCATTGATGGGACCGAGGGAAGAGAACTTGATCATTTTGAGAGGATCAAGGTTTGATGGTTTTGTTTCATGTTGTGACCGGACCCGAAGGTTACCTACGTTCCCCTCAGTTTGAGGAGCTCAGGTCGCCGTAGTTCGGCTGTGAATCGTCTTTTGTTGAAGTCGGTGTCCTTTTGAAGGATGTTGTTGCTTTGTTAACGTAGATCGCTTTACTTCCTTGGGATGTTCTTTGAGGTAGACTTTTGCGGTAAACTTGGTGAGCTTTTGAGACAGACTTCCTCTTCGCATATATTCATTTCATTTCCTTCTTTCCATTATTCATTTCCTTTCCCTCTTTCCATTTCATTTTTTTTGAGGGAGAGGGGAAACATTAGCCCCAACTTGCTATCTTGGACATTGGCTCATTTGTAGCCCCTTGGTGGAATGTCTGTCACTTCTAGCTTTGACTTTGAAGATCCGGGAAGTCCTTTGCTTGGTTGCGCACATGCGATCACGGTTGAATCTTGGTGGTTGAGCAACAACATCCTTGCCTTTTCATTGTCTTGGGATGCCTTTGATGTGCATCAAGAATTTGTGTAGGAAAGGTGTATCAGGTTGTTTTTTTTTTTTTTTTTTTTTTTGGCGAAAGGAGACGGTACTCCCTAGATTTTATTTATAAAGGAGAAAATTACAAAGAAAGGTGGGGGACATGACGACCTTAACCACCGGAAAAAACAAGGGGAAGGTCTTATACAATCCATAAGATCCTTAACAAAACAAGAGGAGGGGCCTACCAAAACAAGAAAAAATAAAGACGACCCAAACCATCAAATTATCTTCGAATATGGGGGTAGGAACTCTTATCAAGAGTAAGGAGACCACGGCAAGGGGGAGGGCAATCATTAAAAGAGTAAAACTCAGCATCTTTACCCGAAGTAGCAGCAAAGTTAGCTAAATAATCAGCAATTTTGTTCCCTTCCCTATATATATGCGTAACATGAACGTCCATAACTTGCATGAGACGGAAAATAGCATGAACGATGTACCAAATCTCCCAAGGGACCGTACACTTTCGACATAAAACATTTGAGAGGATTTCGGAGTCAACTTCCAGCCAAACATTATGAAATCCATTACTATGTGCAGCCACAAGACCATCTAGGGCAGCTTTAGCCTCGGCAACCATAGTGGTGCATACACCATAGAACCTACTATAACCAAACACTAGGTTACCCAAATAATCCCGAAATATGCCTCCTCCAGCTGCTATACCTGGGTTTCCACGAGAAACACCATCCGATTTTAGCTTGACCTGATTAGAAGAAGGAGGGGGGGGGGGTACCATTTAACAATCTTCAATGCTTTTTGTCTTTTTTCTCTAGGTTGAATCGTAAAAAACCTAGCTATATCTCCATCCATCAAACCAGCTGCGAAGGAGAGCTTATGGGCCATCAATAGATCAATAACAAACCGTTGAATGTTTAGGATAACAACATTATAGCTCGGCTGGCCATCATTAAATCTGCAATCATTTCTATGTTTCCAAAGCTCCCAACAAATAACACCGGGAAGAATATCAATCAACCATCTTTCTCCTTCACTCAATCTATTTAAGTGATGATCATGCCAAGACACCAATTTTTGAGAAAAAGTAACACCCTCATTCCGAATGCCCACCATATTACCGAAAAAATTCCAAACTTGAGTTGCAATATCACCAAGAATAAGAATATGGGAAGAGGATTCCAAGGAAGGATTTGCACAACAATGGCATTTAGAAGCGAGAACAATACCTTTACGCTGGATATTTTCATCCGTTGGAAGGGCTGTATGTAACACTTTCCACAAGAAAATTGATATCTTCGTTGGGATATATTTTGTCCAGCACCATGCAAACACTCTACTACAAACCCGAGCTGTTCTACACTCACGCCAAGCTGAAGTTGTAGAGAATTTACCCGAGGTAGATGGCCTTCAAAAAGGCGCATCTGGCATATTAGAAAGCTGAATATCAAGGTGCTGAATAGACATTAAAACCTGCTGCCCAAGAGTATTGCGAACATAATCAGTCCGGAGATGACCATTCTCAAATAAAGAGAATACTTGAATATGATCAATGGAATGGGGAATTTGAATATTAGGCAGCCATTTTTCATGAATGGAAATTTCTCCATTCCCCACACCCCACCGAATTCTATCTTCAACAAAGCCTTTAGCAACAACCATTCGTTTCCAAATATGAGAGCTTCCAACACGGCTGGAGGCATCCATAGGATGTGTGTTATGACAATATTTTTCAGAGAGAAAGGAGACCCATAACGATTGAGATGTTCTAAATCGCCACCAAAGTTTCATGGAGAAGGATAAAGACATCTCCTCAAAATTTCGAAGCCCAAGGCCCCCCTCCTCCACAGGCCAAAAAAATTCTTTTCTAGCAATCCAATGACATTTATTTCCACCATCAACTCCACTCCAAAAGAAGTTATCAATCAGTTTATTAAATGCTCGAAACACTCCTTTTGGAGGCTCAAGAAGAGACATATAATAAATTGGAATTGCTTGAAGACAGGCCTTAATAAGAATCAATTTAGCTCCTGCAGAACCTTGCCATGAATCAAGCCGAGACTGAAGCTTAGCCATAATAGGATCAAACAAGGATTGAACCTTCCTCCCAATGTATAATGGACAGCCAAGATAGATGATTGGGAGGTGTTTCTTTTGAAAGCCCGTAATGTTGGATATAATACTATCCCTCTCTCCATCATCTCGCCCCGTTATAAAGCAAGACTTGGAAATACTAACCAGCTGACCCGAGAAAGCTTGATAATCTTGTAAGAATGCCATGTGAAACTCAAGAGAAGAAGAGCTCCCATTGCAGAAAATTATAATATCATCAGCATACGAGAGGTGAGAAATGATAGGGACATGAAGGTGACCCGTATGATAAGAAATATGAGGGTGTTGAGCATGAAGAACATTCAAACCCTTACTAAGAACCTCTGCTGCTATAATGAAATGACTAGGAGAGATGGGATCTCCTTGTCTCAATCCACGAGAAGAAGAAAAATATCCACAAGCATCACCATTAATAAGCACAGAAAACCAGCAAGAGCTTATGCATCTATAAATCATATTGTTAGGACCTAACTTTGATCAAAGTCATAGTTAGATGGTTTTGATAAAGGAATATATAAGGAACAGGGTTTATATCAAAAGATGAAAACTGTCAGTCATAACTGTCAGTCATGACTGACAGTTAAGATGATAACTGACCAAATCAACACTCATATTCATCTTGTTACTCAACACTTATGTAACTCAAAATGGCTGAGAATAATAAGTTAACTACATGTTTACATTATTCAAATCAAATACATGTCTTAACTAATGATCTAAGCCATAGTATAAACTGACAGCTAAGGCTTCAGTTTATCTAACAGCTGTGAGTCTGACAGCTATGATTCTCATTCTTACATTGATTGTTTCTCATTCTTACATTGATTGTACTACTACAAAAACATGAATCATATATCTGTTCTAAGCCATCAAGATCTTTAACAGCTCCTCCACCCATATTGAAGATCATCTCTGATAGCTAAGCCTTGTTGTGATCTGACAGCTATGGCTTCTTCATCAGACAGCTATTGTTCTGTCTCATCCTTTGCTATCACAATCTCAACCAAGATGGATCCTGTATCTTCACAGCTATCAAGACCACCATTGAAGACCATTGAAGACCTTCTGGAAGCCATTCCCTCAATCTAGCTCAATGAAGACCTGCAAGTGGACAAGTGGGGCAAAGACCACTCAAAGACACATTAATGGTGCTGCAACAGTCATATTCCAACGGCTACATTAATGTGTATAAATAGAAGACTTCATCCTCTGCACTAACAACCCTTTTTGACAATCCAAAATACACCCTTTCCCTTACCCCTTACACTCCTCCTGTAATTCAAACCTTACACATCAATCCCTACTCATCAAACATCAGTCCAAATCCAAACCTTCAGCCCCTGTTTCTACTACAACAACCTCAGTGTGATAACTCACAATTAGCAAATCTTGAGACTGTACTTCAAGTTGAAAAAGCACTTAAGACTGTAATTTAAGTGTATGATTGTAAACACCTAAGACTGTACTTTAGGTGTATAAATATTTTGTAAACACTCAAGACTGTACTTTGAGTGTATTTATGTTGTAAATCTTGAGACTGTACTTCAAGTTGTAAAAGCACTTAAGACTGTACTTTAAGTGTATCCCTAGTTGACTGTACTAATTAGGAAGAGGAAGTTCAAGGAACTTACCTATCAATTTGTGTAATTCTTGTTGATTAAGAGTATAATAAATTGATCTCACTTGTCAAAGTTTGACAGTGGGGGTGGATGTAGGAGGAGTGAACTCTGAACCACTTTAAATCTTGTTGTGTTATTTCCTTTTCTGCAATCACACACACACTCTTGCATTATTTCATTGTGTTAATTGTCCTATCGTTATTTCAAACCATATTTATATATATATTCCGCTGCACAACTCTTCAAATAGTTGACAGCTAAGCCAAACCATAGCTGTCTGATCATTTGCAGTTCAAACAAGGGCCTTTCAATTGGCATCAGAGCTTGTCTTCACATTCAAAGTCTAACAACTTGTGAAAGATCCTCTTCAAACCCACCATGCCTCAACCAAGAAGAAATAATGAGAAAGACATCCCACACATTGATGACTGTGGATCTTTTGAGATCTATGCATCAAAAATCAAAACATATCTTGATGCAAACAGTATATGGAATTGGTATGTTCTAAATAATGAAATAACCTACCCAACTTAAATAGATACTAATGGAGGAGGCAGTAAGATGAAGTCCCCAGAAACATGGTCTGAAGCTGAAAAGCAATTGGTCAGTGCAAATTTAAAAGTTAAAAACATTCTTCAAAAGAGTGTAAATGACTCTCTAGCACAAGAAATTGCTAAGGAACCAAATGCCAGATCAGCATGGGCTCTCATTCAAACCAAGTTCACTAAACATACCAGTGTCAGGACTCAAAACTTGTATAACTTGCTTAGACAATTAGACAACTTCAAGTTCTATCCTGGAGAAAAAGTTAGTGCTGCTCAACCAAGATTTGAAAATCTTGTCAGATCCATTGCTGATCATGGAAAAACTTTTGAACAGCAAGATCTATGCCTCAAGATATATTCCAATCTCCCTCAAGAATATGAAAAGGTAGCATTACCTATCAGGGAAGGATCTGAATAGAGCACAATGACTGTTGAGCAATATTTTGGAAAGCTTGAGGCCTATGAACTGGAAGGAATGATTAAAATTCAACCAGTTCCAACCATTTCACAAACCTTAGCTTTAACTGCTCAAGAAACTGCTCACAAGCCTATCACTCACCAAGACATTGAGACCATTGTCATCAATGCTCTCCAAAAGATAAACATCTCATCCAAACCTGTGAGTAAACCTGTCCTTCAAGAAGACCTTCCAAGTCTCATATCCATGGCTATCAGAAATGCCATGAAGTTTCAAAAGAAATCCTTTGACAGAAAATACAATCCTTCCACATCTAATCCTCAACAAGATAATCACAAGAAGATAGTTGATTGCTTCAACTGTGGAAAGCAAGGCCATTACTCTTCAGAATGCCCTGAACCAAGGAAACCTAGGGACAACCAGACAGCCAAGAGAATGACCTACTCAAAAGAAATCATTCATAGCTCCAGGTGCAACTGCTTCAACTGCTCCAAGAACAAAAATGACAAAAACAAAGAACAAGTGATGATTGCTGACTCATTAAAATTCAGTGATGAAGAATTTGAGTCCAGTGATGACTCTGACAATGAAGGAGAGGAAGCCATGCTATGCTTTATGGCTGAAGATGAGGAAGAGTCAGACAATGAGGAAGAAATGGAAGCTCTTGCTGCTGCTGAAGAACTAAAAGAGGTACATGATTTTAACTCTTTAAACATTGATGGTTTTAAACAATTAGTTTGTACTCTGTTAATTCAAACCAAAAGACAAAAACTAGCTTTGCCTCATTGGTCAATGAGAACCTCTCCCAATCCTCAACCATAAATAACCTCACTAAAACCAACTCTGAGCTTGAGAAAGCCTGCCAAGGGCTTAAAGAACAATGCCAAATGCTTGAAAAACTAAACATGGATCTGACAGCTGAGACATCCAGTACTCAAGAAAACTGTCTAAGACTCATAAATCTTGAAAAAGAAAATGATGCTCTTAAAAGGAAAATAGATTCATGGAACAAATCAAGCAAGGCATTATCCCTGTTCACCTACCAGCAAAGACATCCTAGTGATAAAACAGGGATTGGTGCCAACAACCCTACACTAAAGATGTACACACCTCCCACTGGTGAAAGGGCCATTGAAAAAATGGTTCTAGAAAGCCTAAGCTCTGGCAGCTATCAAGCTCAAACCTATCCTGTTCAAGCCAAAGGAAAATCAAAAGAAGTCTCAATTGGTCCAAACCATCCAAAGGAAGGACCAAGTAAAATTCAAGGAAGTAAGTATATTTGGGTTCAAAAAGGAGCCAATATACAAAAAGAAATTATGATGCAAAAAGGGGCTAGTCAGTCAAGATCTGTCAGACAGCCAAGGTCTGACAGACAACCAAGACCTGACAGACAGCCAAGGTCTTCCAACCAACAAAGAACCACAAGGCAACAAAGATTCTACAATAAGCATAGATACTCCAAACAACAAAGACCTCAATGGCAATGCTCAAATGGAAAGGGCCATGCTTATCAAAATGAATCTCCTAGATCATCCTATCCAAATGCCTTCCAGTTTCAGCCCCAATACAATAACCCCAACCACTACTTTAATCCATCCCAAACCAATGTTCTTACCCCCTACATGATGCAAATCATGTCATACTACAATACCCTAAACCAGTTCTTTAAAAGACCAATGAACAGAGCTAGGGTACCAAAGAAAAACTAATCCTTTGGACCCAAAAAGGAATAAAAAGGGTACCATAAATTTTACTTTCTGTTTTGCAGGTATCTAGGAAAGGACTCTGGTATTTAGATAGTGGTTGTAGTAGGCATATGACCTTCAATAAAGACTGGTTGCAACAATATATCCCTAAAAATGGTCCAAATGTAACCTTTGGTGACAATTCCCAAGCTAAGGTCAAAGGATCAGGAAACCTTGTTACTAAAGACATCATTTTCACAAATGTGTCTTATGTAGAAGGTCTCAAACACAATTTGATTAGTATTAGTCAAATCTGTGATAAGGGATATCATGTTGTTTGCACCAAGGATCTATGCACTGTAAAAGACAAAAGCAATAAAGTCATTCTGACTGGTTCAAGAAAAGGAAATCTCTACTGCCTAAACTTAGAGATTGTTAAATCCTCATCTGCTCACTGCCTTCTGTCTTTTAGTCAATCTGATATGTCATGGTTATGGCACAAAAGATTGGCTCATCTAAACCTCAAAACCATATCCAAGCTTGCAAACTCCAACCTAGTTAAAGGCCTTCCAAAGATTCCATTCAAGAAGGACAAACTCTGCAAAGCATGCCAATGTGGGAAGCAAAAGAGATCTTCTTTCAATCCCAAGACCAGATTGGACACCTCAAGACCTATTGAACTTCTTCATATGGATCTATTTGGACCCATAAGAACTAGGTCTTTAGGAGGAAAAAGATACTCCCTAGTTGTGGTTGATGACTACACAAGATTCACTTGGATCATTCTTCTTGAATCCAAAAGTGACACTCTTAGCTGTCTGACAAAGCTGTTCAATAAAATTCAAAATCAAAAAGGATCCTCCATAATCAAAATCAGATCTGATCATGGAAAGGAATTTGAAAACACAGGAGTAGAAGAATATTGTGACAGCAAAGGAATTGAACACAATTTCTCATCCCCAAGAACACCTCAACAAAATGGAGTTGCTGAAAGGAAAAACAGAACTATTTGTGAGGCAGCAAGAACAATGCTGTCAGAGCACAACCTTCCAAAATACTTCTGGGGTGAAGCTGTCACTACTGCTGTGTATGTTCAAAACAAGACTCTAATCAACAAATTCCATAAGAAGCCTCCATATGAATTATGGAATGACAAAGTTCCTACCATTTCCTACTTTCACAGTTTTGGAAGCAGATGCTTCATTCACAATAATGGAAAGAATAATTTGGACAAATTTGACTCCAAAAGTGATGAAGGAATCTTTCTTGGGTATTCTAATACAAGCAAAGCCTATAGAGTATACAACAAAAGAAGACTTGTAGTGGAAGAATCAATTCATGTTGACTTTGATGAAAGCAATGATCAAAGTGGGACTGAATTATGTGATTTTGATGAAGGGTTAGGAAACTCAGACAATCTTCCTGAAGTTTCTCCTATCTCTGACTCAACTGTACTTCATCATGAATTAGATTCATCAAACCTTCCTTACATGGTACCAAGAGATTCATCTGTCAGCTACACTGTGCCTGACAGTCATCCTGTGTCTGACAGCCATCACTCACATCATCAACCAGCCCCTTCAACCAAGCCTTTGTCCATCTTATCCCCAACTAATCAAGATGATGAAGAAGAAAATACCCAACTGCCAAGCCAACCCTTGACTGACAGTCATCCTATGACTGACAGCCATCCTATACCTGACAGTCATCATCCATCTGACCACAGAACCTTCTCAAATATCAATGAGAAACCCTCTTCCTCAAGTGTTATCACCCATAAAATAGCTCCAAACAATGATATCTTCATTAACCTTCCCATCAACAGATCTCCTATCCCCTCTGACATACCTCTCTATGATGTCCTAATGAGTGCCTTCATCTCTCAACTGGAGCCCAAAAAGATAAATGAAGCTTTACAAGATGCTGATTGGATTGAAGCTATGGAAGAAGAACTGGAGCAATTTGAGAGAAATAAAGTATGGCAGATAGTTCCTAAACCCAAGAATCAAACTGTCATTGGAACAAGATGGGTTTTCAGGAACAAAATGAATGAAGATGGCACTGTTGTGAGAAACAAAGCAAGACTTGTTGCTCAAGGATACAGGCAAGAGGAAGGAATTGACTATGATGAAACATTTGCACCTGTTGCAAGACTGGAAGCAATAAGGCTGTTTCTTGCATTTGCTTCATACAAAAGATGAAGGTGTTTCAAATGGATGTCAAAAGTGCCTTTCTCAATGGAGTTCTAAATGAAAAAGTATTTGTGTCTCAACCCCCTGGCTTTGATCATCCAAAGTTTCCAGATTTATAAACTTGACAAAGCCTTGTATGGACTTAAACAGGCCCCTAGAGCCTGGTATGACACACTGTCAAAATACCTACTTGGTAAAGGATTCACAAAAGGCCATATTGACAATACTTTGTTCATCAAGAAATATGGAGAAGATCTTCTACTTATTCAAGTTTATGTAGATGATATCATCTTTGGATCATCCAATGAATCTCTCTGTTCTGAATTTGGAGAGATCATGAAGAACAAATTTGAAATGAGTATGATTGGTGAATTAACTTTCTTCCTAGGACTTCAAGTTAAGCAAATGGAGGAAGGAATTTTTATCAACCAAGCCAAATACACTAGAGATATGATCAAAAATTTGATATGCAATCTGCATCTCCTGCAAGATCACCTCTATCAACAACAACAAAGCTCCATGCTGACCCTGATGGAAAAAGTGTAAACCAAACACTCTATAGGAGCTACATTGGATCTCTTCTATATGTCACTGCATCCAGACCAGACATTATGTTTAGTGTATGCCTCTGTGCAAGATTTCAGGCTGATCCAAAAGAATCCCATCTCTCAGCTGTCAAAAGGATCCTGAGGTATCTCAAAGGAACCCCTGACTATGGTCTATGGTATCCCTCAAGCTCACCTTTCTCTCTTATAGGATTCACTGATTCTGATTATGCTGGTTGCAATCTTGACAGAAAGTCAACTAGTGGGGGATGTCAATTCATTGGGTCAAGAATTATTTCATGGTCAAGTAAAAAGCAAACTTCAGTTGCTACTTCAACAGCTGAGGCTGAATACATTGCTGCAGGGCTCTGCTGTTCTCAAATGCTATATCTCAAAAGTCAATTACAAGACTTTGGGATAAATTTGACAAATGTACCAATTTTCTGTGACAATTCTAGCACAATTGCCATGACAGAAAATCCTGTTCAGCACTCCAAAACCAAACATATTGAAGTAAGACATCACTTCATAAGAGACCATGTTGAAAAGGGAAACATTAATCTTTCAAAAGTCTGCACTGAAGATAATGTTG
Source organism: Campanula takesimana (assembly GCA_026119855.1). NCBI lineage: Eukaryota > Viridiplantae > Streptophyta > Magnoliopsida > Asterales > Campanulaceae > Campanula > Campanula takesimana. The sequence continues at coordinate 212,909 of JAOWBW010000941.1, forward strand.
CTGATATTCTCACCAAAGCCATGGATGAGAAAAGATTTGAGATTTTAAGAGCTATGCTTGGAATGATAAACTTGCCAAAATAAAAGGTTTTTCATTAATTAATAAGAGAGCATACAAAAGAAAGCAATGCTGTCCCAGTAAAGCCTGACAGCTATTCTCCAAAATAAACCAAATGGCTGACTACTGACAGCCATCTATTCCAAACACCAGAAAAACCAAAAACAAACATAAAACAACCTTCAAAACTCACACAAACCTTCAAATCCAGCCCTCTCTCAAATCTTCACTTCTCAGCTATCAGACATCTTTTGGAAATGTCACTGTCTCTCCAGATCCTCCACCTGCACTCATTCCTCCACATCTTGCCTCCTGAGTTGATTGCAAGGTCTGATGATACCTTTGCAACCACACTGGATGCCTCTCAAGAAAGGGATCAATTGATGTGACAGAGTACTGAAGAGAAGGACTAGCACTTCTTGGCCACCACTCCTCTACTGCATCATAAGGCTGAAGCAAACCTTCCAGTGGTGTCACAAAGCTGAAATCTCCAGAAGAACCATTTCCAGCAATAGCAAATGGTTGGCTAGGTCTAGACTCATCTCTTTCCTCAGCTGGAACTCTAACAGGGCTAAAACAACCTATGAACTGGTTGAAAAGATGAGATATGGTTGAAGAAGGAGATACATGCATCCCAGCAAAGTTATCACCTCTACCCTCCAACAAACCAACTCCAGGAGAAAGTGAATCCCTGGTCACTGCTGTGTACTTCTTCTCAGACTCAACTTTTTGCTTGATAGCTAAGCCCCTGTCAATAGCTGTCTGAACCCTGTCCTGCCTAATCAATTCTCCCAGTGTATAAACCCTCTCTACCTTATCTTTTGTCTTGCTAGACTCACCCTGTTCAACCCTAATGTTTTTTCCAAAAAGTCTTATCCCCTCTCTATCTCCACTATCAATCCCCTCTCTGACAGCTATCCCTCTTGAACCATCATCCTGATCTACTCTCACTCTTTTATTCTTACCCTTGTCATCACCATGAGATCTCTCAAAAACCAGTTGCTTAGCTGTCTGAGCCATTTTTATGGGATTAAACTTTGATGCAAATTTACCCATGTATGTTTGTGATTTGAACTGAATGAATTTCATCAAAGTTTCTCATTGTTTTATAAGCAAAATTATCCATAGTTATCCTAGACAGCCATCATAGCTATCTGTAGTCTAAGTTGTCAAAATCTCTTAAATTATATCTGACAGCTATGGTGATCTGATGGATTTCTAACTTGTGGATAAGAATTTGTGTTAATAGCTCACAAATCTCATTAACTCAGATGTCTATTCTGTCGCGCCCCAGACCCGTGGTCCTACTTGGCCCCACGCTCGGGACACGAATGAAAGACGTTATAAAACACCTACTGGATTTCCGTAATATAATATTTAGAACCCAACTGAATAAACCACCTCATCACGTAGTACACAAGAAGATCTTCGAAACGATAGCTTACACGACTAAATCGGAGTCCGTATGAAGAAGTTATGGCCTCCGGAAGGTTGAACCATTTTCTGGGAAAAGTGTGCGATCGCCCAAAAATAGTGTGATGCCGCCCAAGACACTCAATTAAGGCCAAATTGCTCCAGAAAGAGTGTGCGATCTCCCACAAAAAGTGTGCAACCGCCCAAACCTCCAAATGTACCAAAATTGCACTCCTTTCATTTCACCGTCTCACAAGTATAAGTACAATTTTATAATATACAATTATACCCGTTTAGGGATACTTCCATTCATTTCCCCGTACCACAAATAATGATACAATTTTTCTAATAATATTTAAATCAAGTTACTATTTTACCGTCTCACGAATAGGAGTATAATTTTTCAATACTTTTTTCAAGTTTCTTCCCAGGAGCAAGGCCATTCATTTCATATTTATCATACGAATACTCCCTTCGTCCCAATTTTACAAGTATCACAAATAAATTATTTTCACAATAATTTCACCACATATCACACATATAGCAAATATATGACCATTTTACTATTTAAGGGGAATTAGTAACTTAGCTATTTCCGGAAAAAGTATCGCAGAAATATGTTTTGATCGGGTAGAAATGACCTACTCAACGCCCTGATCATTTTTATATAATTAGTTTTTAAAACGGGTAAGTAAATAAAAAGAATTAAATCGAAATGGGTTGAACTTACTTTCTTTCTTCGTGGATACAGAGAGAGTAATTTTTTAGGAAAGTAATGTTTGTGTGTGAGTGAATTAGCCACGCAGAGAGGGAGAAGATAAGCATATATTAGGATATTTTCCACTTTTCACTTAAGACCCTCCATTTTCATTTTAAACAACTAAACCCCAAACTTTAAAGTTACACTTTGAACCCTAAAGTTTCAACTAACTCATTTATTCCTTTTAACAAAATTTCTACTAACACATTAACTAACACATATACTCAAATAATATATGCAAGTCATAAAATGTAATGCAACACATAAAATGCACACATAAGTTCAAATTAAAATTCCCAAAAATATAAAATAAATATGGACGGGTTTGGGGTCGTTACAATCACTCCCCCTTAAAGAAAATTCGTCCCGAATTTTAGGATTCACTTACCTCGACCCTCAAACAATCAAGGATACTTTCTTTTCATTCCATTCCCCGAAGCTTTCAAGTAAATTCTTTCACATTATGGTTCCCCCACACAACTCTAACAAGAGGAATACTTTTAGTTCTCAATTCTTGAACTTTAGAGCCAATCACCTGAACTGAACTGGATGCTCCGCATAGGACACTTGGTTCAATATCCTCTAAAACTTTAAACATACATAAGAAAAATCATAAACAGGTTTGCGTAGCATCGATATATGGAACACATTATAAACCTTGTCAAGAGAAGGAATACCAGCCCGATCTCTAATTCTTCCCCATATCTCAAAAGAACTGATATATTAAGCAAACTCCACGAAAAGTAAAGGTATATCCACGAATCTTAAGAATTAACTGAACAAGTCCTCAACATGTCCTCAAGAATCTGAAATGTTCTTTCTAACTGTCCATCTGTCTGCAGATGAAAAGCCAAGCTAAATCTCAATCCTGAACCTAAGGCCTTCTGAAATGCTTGCCCAAAATCAAGATGTAAATAAGGAACCCATATCTAATACCATGCTCGTACACATCACATGAAATCTAACTATCTTTTGAACAAATAAGTAACAACTGGAATTAACATTTATACTCTCAAAATAGATAAGGTGAGAAAACTTGGTAATCAATCCGCTATTAATCAACATCATTGATCTCATCTATTCAGCGTAAATCCTTCAATGAAACTTTTCGCAATAGATTCATATCCACTCAGAAATCTCAAAGGTTTGTGACAAGCCAACTGATCACTGATATTTTACTTCCAGATTATTCGCAACTCAAGGACTTAGTTGAATGCTTAGAATTTCTCGTGTCAAACAAATCAAATGTAACTCTTCAAGTACCTGTAGTTGAATTCCGTTATGCATGTTGGTTCCACTAAGCATCGACTACATACTCTGCTACAAAAGTTAAAGTTCCATCACTAGCAACGAACAAAGTCATGTTGTCTATCATCATTCATTCCACTAGTAATTTTCTATAGTTGAAATCATTTAATAGAGTAGAAACTTAAAGCTTTCACAATCTCAAAATCACGCCATATCTCAACTCACAAAGACTCCAAAATGTTAATTCCTCTAACATTCCTCATTTAGTTTTATCAAGCATGAACTATAAGTCAATGTATCCTCTAACACATACCTTTCCCGGATGATATAACATGGTACTCTACCTGCATTATCGCATGAGTAACTCTCTTTAAAAAAACCAATACTTCAACTCTCATGGTTGGTAAACACTTCAAATATAGCACCATCAAGTCATTCACTAATGTAATGGATGTATAATCGCAATCAATCTCAAGTTCTGGTTAGGATAATTTTGGTTCATAATGAATCAATCTTCTCGAAACATACATAACTACCATACCATTCTGAATGAATGAATATCTCAATTACTCCTTGAGGAATCTCCAAAAACAATGAATTGATTAGATCCAATATAATGATAAAACTCGATATATCCACTAGAAAATAGTAACACTGATCATATCCTCTAGATAACTGTAGCACCAATCAAATCCATTAAGCAATATCAATTCTGAAGTTGTCATCAACTCTCGTTTCAACAATTAAAACTCGTTCCATTCTTACCAATCCATTGAGAAAGTGTATATTTCTGTGTCATATAGTTAACAGTGTAGCTACCTTAGAAATCCATCAATGATTCTTTAAACCATATACCAATCTCACAAGTTACATACCGCTGCTACTGAAGTAGGATTTTCCAATTACTGTTGCCTCCATTGAAGGATCAAAAGCTATGCCTGAGTTGAAACTCCTCAAAATAATATATCCTCTAACAAGAAGACATAATGCCTTGATTTCACAACTGTTGCCTCTCACGTAGATATATTAAATAAAATGAATCCCTTGTAAAGAAATATCTCAAGCTAAAGCTTCTATTCCTGTAACTCAACCGATGTTATAAGCATATTGGACTAGATATCAACATTGCAACACTGCACCATAACAACTCAAGATAACCCAAGCTTCTCATCAAGTAACATATACTACTCAATAGAAAATCTATCTGAGATTTCTCAAAGAAAGGGTACATTCTCAATTTTAGATGCAAACACTCTGCTGCTAACCCCCTAAACCAAATACCAGGCACAACCTTGTGCTAATTTTTTTTTTTTAAACTTTAATGCATAAATAGCATGAATGCCAAACACATATATCTACCATGCTTAACTAAAGCACACTAGCATATAAGACTCCACCACAACACTATCAAAATCTTGCTATAGCAATATAGTTAAACCAACAAGTAAAACATGCTCACAAATTTGCACATCACAAGTGCGCAACACTCTATCAATCATCAAACACTCCCCCTTAGGATAGACACCTCTAATACCTAAGGTAGATACTCAGGAGACACATGCAATCGAGAAGCAAAATGCACAGACACATAAGAATGCGAAGATCCAGGGTCTATAAGTGTATGTGCCCTCAAACTAGACATAGAAATTATACCTCCAATCACATTAGAAGGATCTGAAATCTGTTGTTGATTGATGGCAGAAACACTATCCTGCTCCTTAACCTTCCCTGAAGCATCCCTCTTTTGGCCCTGAGAAAACCCAACTGCACTTCCTGATGCCTGTACTCTAAATCTAGGGCAATCCTTCTGAAAATGACCCAACTGACCACATCTCATACATTTGCCTTGTTTCTTCCAACATTTCTCCTCAGAATGTCCTATCCTTCGACAATAGCTACATACTCGTTTACCTTGAGTTCTTCTATTATGTGGCCCTTGAAAAGATTTCCTAGCTTGTGAAGATGTCCCTTGGTATTCTCTACTATCTCTACGCTGGGGTTGTGGTTTTAACTGTCCTCCTCGTTTTGTCACATCTGAGGCTTCAACCTTGCTTTTATGCTCAACTATATTATCAATTGTTTTCATTACAGTTTCAAACATACCTTGGAACATTGTCCGAACCTCTTCTCTAGCATTACCCAGCCCTGAAGGCCCTGACTGATCACTCTCTGTTCCAACCATTTTTCAATAAGTACCTGCATAAGACACTCAACGTCACTCACTCTCTACACAACTACCCTCCTAGGTCACTTAGTCATTCTAGACCATCTACAACCTAGCTCTGATACCAACTGTCGCGCCCCAGACCCGTGGTCCTACTTGGCCCCACGCTCGGGACACGAATGGAAGACGTTATAAAACACCTACTGGATTTCCGTAATATAATATTTATAACCCAACTGAATAAACCACCTCATCACGTAGTACACAAGAAGATCTTCGAAACGATAGTTTACACGACTAAATCGGAGTCCGTATGAAGAAGTTATGGCCTCCGGAAGGTTGAACCATTTTCTGGGAAAAGTGTGCGATCGCCCAAAAATAGTGTGATGCCGCCCAAGACACTCAATTAAGGCCAAATTGCTCCAGAAAGAGTGTGCGATCTCCCACAAAAAGTGTGCAACCGCCCAAACCTCCAAATGTACCAAAATTGCACTCCTTTCATTTCACCGTCTCACAAGTATAAGTACAATTTTATAATATACAATTATACCCGTTTAGGATACTTCCATTCATTTCCCGTACCACAAATAATGATACAATTTTTCTAATAATATTAAATCAAGTTACTATTTTACCGTCTCACGAATAGGAGTATAATTTTTCAATACTTTTTTCAAGTTTCTTCCCAGGAGCAAGGCCATTCATTTCATATTTATCATACGAATACTCCCTTCGTCCCAATTTTACAATTATCACAAATAAATTATTTTCACAATAATTTCACCACATATCACACATATAGCAAATATATGACCATTTTACTATTTAAGGGGAATTAGTAACTTAGCTATTTCCGGAAAAAGTATCGCAGAAATATGTTTTGATCGGTAGAAATGACCTACTCAACGCCCTGATCATTTTTATATAATTAGTTTTTAAAACGGGTAAGTAAATAAAAAGAATTAAATCGAAATGGGTTGAACTTACTTTCTTTCTTCGTGGATACAGAGAGTTTTAGGAAAGTAATGTTTGTGTGTGAGTGAATTAGCCACGCAGAGAGGGAGAAGATAAGCATATATTAGGATATTTTCCACTTTCACTTAAGACCCTCCATTTTCATTTTAAACAACTAAACCCCCAAACTTTAAAGTTACACTTTGAACCCTAAAGTTTCAACTAACTCATTTATTCCTTTTAACAAAATTTCTACTAACACATTAACTAACACATATACTCAAATAATATATGCAAGTCATAAAATGTAATGCAACACATAAAATGCACACATAAGTTCAAATTAAAATTCCCAAAAATATAAAATAAATATGGACGGGTTTTGGGGTCGTTACAATCACTCCCCCTTAAAGAAAATTCATCCCGAATTTTAGGATTCACTTACCTCGACCCTCAAACAATCAAGGATACTTTCTTTTCATTCCATTCCCGAAGCTTTCAAGTAAATTCTTTCACATTATGGTTCCCCCACACAACTCTAACAAGAGGAATACTTTTAGTTCTCAATTCTTGAACTTTAGAGCCAATCACCTGAACTGAACTGGATGCTCCGCATAGGACATACTTGGTTCAATATCCTCTAAAACTTTAAACATACATAAGAAAAATCATAAACAGGTTGCGTAGCATCGATATATGGAACACATTATAAACCTTGTCAAGAGAAGAATACCAGCCCGATCTCTAATTCTTCCCATATCTCAAAAGAACTGATATATTAAGCAAACTCCACGAAAAGTAAAGGTATATCCCACGAATCTTAAGAATTAACTGAACAAGTCCTCAACATGTCCTCAAGAATCTGAAATGTTCTTTCTAACTGTCCATCTGTCTGCAGATGAAAAGCCAAGCTAAATCTCAATCCTGAACCTAAGGCCTTCTGAAATGCTTGCCCAAAATCAAGATGTAAATAAGGAACCCATATCTAATACCATGCTCGTAGACATCACATGAAATCTAACTATCTTTTGAACAAATAAGTAACAACTGGAATTAACATTTATACTCTCAAAATAGATAAGGTGAGAAAACTTGGTAATCAATCCGCTATTAATCAACATCATTGATCTCATCTATTCAGCGTAAATCCTTCAATGAAACTTTTCGCAATAGATTCATATCCACTCAGAAATCTCAAAGGTTTGTGACAAGCCAACTGATCACTGATATTTTACTTCCAGATTATTCGCAACTCAAGGACTTAGTTGAATGCTTAGAATTTCTCGTGTCAAACAAATCAAATGTAACTCTTCAAGTACCTGTAGTTGAATTCCGTTATGCATGTTGGTTCCACTAAGCATCGACTACATACTCTGCTACAAAAGTTAAAGTTCCATCACTAGCAACGAACAAAGTCATGTTGTCTATCATCATTCATTCCAATAGTAATTTTCTATAGTTGAAATCATTTAATAGAGTAGAAACTTAAAGCTTTCACAATCTCAAAATCACGCCATATCTCAACTCACAAAGACTCCAAAATGTTAATTCCTCTAACATTCCTCATTTAGTTTTATCAAGCATGAACTATAAGTCAATGTATCCTCTAACACATTACCTTTCCCGGATGATATAACATGGTACTCTACCTGCATTATCGCATGAGTAACTCTCTTTAAAAAACCAATACTTCAACTCTCATGGTTGGTAAACACTTCAAATATAGCACCATCAAAGTCATTCACTAATGTAATGGATGTATAATCGCAATCAATCTCAAGTTATGGTTAGGATAATTTTGGTTCATAATGAATCAATCTTCTCGAAACATACATAACTACCATACCATTCTGAATGAATGAATATCTCAATTACTCCTTGAGGAATCTCCAAAAACAATGAATTGATTAGATCCAATATAATGATAAAACTCGATATATCCACTAGAAAATAGTATCACTGATCATATCCTCTAGATAACTGTAGCACCAATCAAATCCATTAAGCAATATCAATTCTGAAGTTGTCATCAACTCTCGTTTCAACAATTAAAACTCGTTCCATTCTTACCAATCCATCGAGAAAGTGTATATTTCTGTGTCATATAGTTAACAGTGTAGCTACCTTAGAAATCCATCAATGATTCTTTAACCATATACCAATCTCAACAAGTTACATACCGCTGCTACTGAAGTAGGATTTTTCCAATTACTGTTGCCTCCATTGAAGGATCAAAAGCTATGCCTGAGTTGAAACTCCCTCAAAATAATATATCCTCTAACAAGAAGACATAATGCCTTGATTTCACAACTGTTGCCTCTCACGTAGATATATTAAATAAAATGAATCCCTTGTAAAGAAATATCTCAAGCTAAAGCTTCTATTCCTGTAACTCAACCGATGTTATAAGCATATTGGACTAGATATCAACACTGCAACACTGCACCATAACAACTCAAGATAACCCAAGCTTCTCATCAAGTAACATATACTACTCAATAGAAAATCTATCTGAGATTTCTCAAAGAAAGGGTACATTCTCAATTTTAGATGCAAACACTCTGCTGCTAACCCCCTAAACCAAATACCAGGCACAACCTTGTGCTAATTTTTTTTTTTAAACTTTAATGCATAAATAGCATGAATGCCAAACACATATATCTACCATGCTTAACTAAAGCACACTAGCATATAAGACTCCACCACAACACTATCAAAATCTTGCTATAGCAATATAGTTAAACCAACAAGTAAAACATGCTCACAAATTTGCACATCACAAGTGCGCAACACTCTATCAATCATCAAACACTCCCCCTTAGGATAGACACCTCTAATACCTAAGGTAGATACTCAGGAGACACATGCAATCGAGAAGCAAAATGCACAGACACATAAGAATGCGAAGATCCAGGGTCTATAAGTGTATGTGCCCTCAAACTAGACATAGAAATTATACCTCCAATCACATTAGAAGGATCTGAAATCTGTTGTTGATTGATGGCAGAAACACTATCCTGCTCCTTAACCTTCCCTGAAGCATCCCTCTTTTGGACCTGAGAAAACCCAACTGCACTTCCTGATGCCTGTACTCTAAATCTAGGGCAATCCTTCTGAAAATGACCCAACTGACCACATCTCATACATTTGCCTTGTTTCTTCCAACATTTCTCCTCAGAATGTCCTATCCTTCGACAATAGCTACATACTCGTTTACCTTGAGTTCTTCTATTATGTGGCCCTTGAAAAGATTTCCTAGCTTGTGAAGATGTCCCTTGGTATTCTCTACTATCTCTACGCTGGGGTTGTGGTTTTAACTGTCCTCCTCGTTTTGTCACATCTGAGGCTTCAACCTTGCTTTTATGCTCAACTATATTATCAATTGTTTTCATTACAGTTTCAAACATACCTTGGAACATTGTCCGAACCTCTTCTCTAGCATTACCCAGCCCTGAAGGCCCTGACTGATCACTCTCTGTTCCAACCATTTTTCAATAAGTACCTGCATAAGACACTCAACGTCACTCACTCTCTACACAACTACCCTCCTAGGTCACTTAGTCATTCTAGACCATCTACAACCTAGCTCTGATACCAACTGTCGCGCCCCAGACCCGTGGTCCTACTTGGCCCCACGCTCGGGACACGAATGGAAGACGTTATAAAACACCTACTGGATTTCCGTAATATAATATTTAGAACCCAACTGAATAAACCACCTCATCACGTAGTACACAAGAAGATCTTCGAAACGATAGTTTACACGACTAAATCGGAGTCCGTATGAAGAAGTTATGGCCTCCGGAAGGTTGAACCATTTTCTGGGAAAAGTGTGCGATCGCCCAAAAATAGTGTGATGCCGCCCAAGACACTCAATTAAGGTCAAATTGCTCCAGAAAGAGTGTGCGATCTCCCACAAAAAGTGTGCAACCGCCCAAACCTCCAAATGTACCAAAATTGCACTCCTTTCATTTCACCGTCTCACAAGTATAAGTACAATTTTATAATATACAATTATACCCGTTTAGGGATACTTCCATTCATTTCCCCGTACCACAAATAATGATACAATTTTTCTAATAATATTTAAATCAAGTTACTATTTTACCGTCTCACGAATAGGAGTATAATTTTTCAATACTTTTTTCAAGTTTCTTCCCAGGAGCAAGGCCATTCATTTCATATTTATCATACGAATACTCCCTTCGTCCCAATTTTACAAGTATCACAAATAAATTATTTTCACAATAATTTCACCACATATCACACATATAGCAAATATATGACCATTTTACTATTTAAGGGGAATTAGTAACTTAGCTATTTCCGGAAAAAGTATCGCAGAAATATGTTTTGATCGGGTAGAAATGACCTACTCAACGCCCTGATCATTTTTATATAATTAGTTTTTAAAACGGGTAAGTAAATAAAAAGAATTAAATCGAAATGGGTTGAACTTACTTTCTTTCTTCGTGGATACAGAGAGAGTAATTTTTAGGAAAGTAATGTTTGTGTGTGAGTGAATTAGCCACGCAGAGAGGAGAAGATAAGCATATATTAGGATATTTTCCACTTTTCACTTAAGACCCTCCATTTTCATTTTAAACAACTAAACCCCCAAACTTTAAAGTTACACTTTGAACCCTAAAGTTTCAACTAACTCATTTATTCCTTTTAACAAAATTTCTACTAACACATTAACTAACACATATACTCAAATAATATATGCAAGTCATAAAATGTAATGCAACACATAAAATGCACACATATTAAAATTCCCAAAAATATAAAATAAATATGGACGGGTTTTGGGGTCGTTACATATTCCCCTGCAAAAGTCTTGAAAAAAGAGAATGTTTTTCCCATGTTTCGTGGAAGTTAATGGTTGTAACGTGGGGAAGGAAAAAGTAACTGTTCAATGAACAGTTACTAAACTTTTGAACCCCCAATGCGCATTAATTTCATTTAAACCCACTCTCCCCTCATTCCCTTTCACTCTCTCTTTTTCAAAACAAAACCCCTGTCGAATTACCGCTCTTTTCATAATCCATTTCCATTCTTCATCCTTTCAACCAACAGATTCCTTCAAAACCCTAATCCTTTCAATCATCAATGGCAGAATCAAAAGCTATTTAGCCAGATGCTCACAGCTATTTCATAAAACCTAATTTCTATGATTCTGATGTTGGGGCCCTCATAAAAGAGTTACTTGAGGCGAATGAACTGCTTGATTTCATGGGAGCAAGACCCCCAATCTATGAAGAGCTATGCAGAGAGATTTACCTTATGGGAAAAAGGAACAAGGAAGACAACTCAATCACAGCCACCATTGACAACACAGAGATAATCATCACTCAGGATTTGGTTCACGAAGTCTATGGAATCCCCAACAAACAAGAAGCAGAGAAGAACATTTGGAATAGAAATTCAGAAAGATTGAAGCCAGTTTATGAAAAGTTCTTTGGTGTTGAAGTCCATGAGTTCAAGGATGTACAGGACAAAGCTGTTACCAAAGACAAGTCTGACATCTTCAAATCAACCCTCATGGATGTGGTCAACAAAGCCATTGATGGGAAGCAATCTTCATTTGACCAAATGGGAGCAAATGAATGGAAGCAGATGCTGAGCTTGATGACAACAGATACAAACTGGTGCACTGTTCTCCTTCACAACTTCCAACTTGTCTCCTCAATATCCTCTCTCAAGTTCAAAAAGCAAACTGGAAAGATGAACAACTTCAGATTTATGAGTGGAATCCTTGAGGTATTGATCCCAAGACTTAAACCTTTTCTTAACAAGAAATGGCTGAAAACAGTGAAGCTGTCTGAGATAAGATGCTTCAATGACAGAACAGTTGTCTTGAAGCAAAAGAAAGGAGGTGTAGTGAAAGGTGCTAATGATGGAAGCACTAGAGATTTCAATGATGCCTTAGAAAAGGAAAGAGAGGAATACAAAAGAAAGATAGCACACTGGAAGGACTTGGTAGCATTGGGTACAAGTGGAAAAGAAGAAGTTTATAAGAGAAGAAAGAAGATTGCAAAAACACAAATCAAGAAAACTGGAGTTTTTAAGAAGAATGTTGTGTCTCCTGCCAAAACTGGTGAGAAAGGAAAAGAAAAGGCTGATCATGTAGCTGACAGTGAGAAGACTGTATCTGACAGCCATGGAAAAGATGATGAAGAAATGGATGCTGCTGACAGTCATAAGGATGATACCACAGGTCAAGCTGATGTTGGTGATGCTGATATAGATCCCCAAGAAATCCAGGCAGCTATTGACTTGTCCAAAATAAAGCAGAAAGGCAAGCAACCTCTGACAGCCATCCCCACTAGGAAAGCTGTCACAAGATCACAGGTAACATCTTCCTCTCCCCTTCCTTCTACTGTCTTGCCTCAAAAAAGAAAACCAGAAAAGACAGAACCAAAACCCAAGAAAACCAAACAAAATACCCCTCCCCCTTCTCCAAAATCAACAACTGTCAGTCCTTCTATTGAAAAATCATTATCAACCTCCAAGGACCAATCTAGCTCTGACCATCATTCTGCTATAGAATCAATCCTAAATCTCAATGAACCATTAGGAGAGCAAACCTTAAGGGGGAATAGTGATGAGAATATTCCATCTGCCCAACCTCAGCTGTCAACCAAAATTCTAAGTGCTATTGAAGCTATTAGATTGGATGGACATCCCAATACTGAAAAAGCTGTTCTCATTCATCTTAATCAAGTGTTGAATGAAGGTGAGATAAGGATAGCCATAGAAGAACTTAGGATTAGGCTAATGAAAGAGAGAAGTGGTCCAGGAGAATCATCCAGTCATCCTAGTCAGACAGCTATGGAAACTGATACACATTCCATCCCTTCCATACCTGATAAAGAGGCTGAGAATGAGCCTTCTCCAAATGTTAAAAGTGATAGGGGGAATGTTAGTCAAATACATGAAGTGATTCAAAGATTAAACAAAGAAGGACATGAGATTGATCCCAAAAGAGTTTCAAGGGGAGAATTGTTCTTGAAAGCATGTAAAGGGCTTACTTATGATGGAACCCCAGAAAATGAAAAAGCTCTTATTCTTGAGCTTGAAAAGAGAATAGCCAAATCTTATGTCAGTGGAGCCTTGAACTACCTCAAAGCCCATTTCATAGCTGAACTTCATATGAACTATCCTGATCCATCACCTCACTCTCTCTCCAAACCTTTAACCAATCTCTCTGCTCCTTCCAAGCCCATCCCTTCAATCCCTGGAAATGAAACCTTTCAAGAACCCTCTCATAGCCCAAACCTAGCTGGACATGGCCAAGATATATCTGACAGTGAACCCATCCATGACAGTCCTCTTAGCCTTGACAGTCATGACATTTCTCCATCTCATTCAAGCCCTCCAATTCTCAATCAATTCTTTCTTCCCAAAAGAGAACCCTGGATGCTAAAATGTGGCATTGATTTTTCTTACTCATCCATCAAAAAGGCAAATGATAAGTTAGAAGGTGTTGTTCACATCCCAGAAATTGCTAATCCCTTCACTTATCATAAATTCTGGGAATTGTCCAGAAATGGACTGATTTTAGTGGCAAGAAACCTTGCAGGACTGGTTTTCTTTGCCTATGAAGAATGGAAAAAGTTCAGAACAGCCTCCACCTCCAATTTTGTCCATCAAATCCTATCTCTCCCTAAATTCATCACTCCAAATACACTTGTTGATTGGGAAAGACTCTTTAGCCAACTCCTCTCTCCATCACTATATTCCTGCCTCTATATGCCTCTGGGACTAGTCTACTCCTTGTGCATTGATCTTGCCAAGAAATTCTATTATTCTCTGTTTGAGAGAAAGTTTGCACTTATGCTTTTCATAAGCAAAGGAGGAGTCAATATCTTTCATCCAGTCCTTCACCCAGGAATTGAGCCACTTCTTTCAAATCCAATCTCTGTTGATCCCTTACTTTTTAACTCTCCCAATGTCAACTCCATCTCCATGAGAAACAAATCAATCCCAGAGATCAAACAGTTCAGGGAAGCCTTAGCTGTCAGCCACAACAGAGTCAATGATATTATTGATGTCTCTTCAGACTCTGACAGCTCTGGAAATAATGATGATGATAATGCTACAAGCCCAAATGCAGACTCACCAATCAATATTCCATCCCCTACCACCAAAAGCCCTCCTCAGCAATCCTCTCATACTTCCCCTGAACCTCAAGCACCAACTCAACACCAAACTGGCCCATCCTCTATGCCCAAGCAAGAGAAGACAGCAAGAAGAAAGCAAAAGCACTTGTGGGGTCCAATGAGAATCAGAAATGACCAAATGCCACTGAGGAAGAATCAGCTCAGAGCAAGGGAAGATGACTCCTTCAAGTATGATGACAGGATGACTTGGGAATGGAACAATGAATTCTATTATAGAGGGGTTGAACCAGATATGAGAAGAATGCTGGAAGAAGAAAGAGATGACCTTCTGTCTGCAAGACAAGAGCGTGAAGAATTCTATGATCAACTTCATGATGCATGACCCTTTATGGTGTATTGAAATGATTGTTGTATTTTGGTGTCTGAAACAATTTTTTTGGTATTGATGGATGTAATACCTAAACATCTCTTCTTTGAGTTACATTCAAGTATTTCTATTTCATTCAAAAGTACTTGTGAATGTTGAGAATCCCTGAATTATCTAATTTCATATCTTTCTTATCATTAACTGTGAAGACAAGTTCTAAATATATCTTCCTTTACCAAAAAGGGGGAAATTGTTAGGACCTAACTTTGATCAAAGTCATAGTTAGATGGTTTTGATAAAGGAATATATAAGGAACAGGGTTTATATCAAAAGATGAAAACTGTCAGTCATAACTGTCAGTCATGACTGACAGTTAAGATGATAACTGACCAAATCAACACTCATATTCATCTTGTTACTCAACACTTATGTAACTCAAAATGGCTGAGAACAATAAGTTAACTACATGTTTACATTATTCAAATCAAATACATGTCTTAACTAATGATCTAAGCCATAGTATAAACTGACAGCTAAGGCTTCAGTTTATCTAACAGCTGTGAGTCTGACAGCTATGATTCTCATTCTTACATTGATTGTACTACTACAAAAACATGAATCATATATCTGTTCTAAGCCATCAAGATCTTTAACAGCTCCTCCACCCATATTGAAGATCATCTCTGATAGCTAAGCCTTGTTGTGATCTGACAGCTATGGCTTCTTCATCAGACAGCTATTATTCTGTCTCATCCTTTGCTATCACAATCTCAACCAAGATGGATCCTGTATCTTCACAGCTATCAAGACCACCATTGAAGACCATTGAAGACCTTCTGGAAGCCATTCCCTCAATCCAGCTCAATGAAGACCTGCAAGTGGACAAGTGGGGCAAAGACCAGTCAAAGACACATTAATGGTGCTGCAACAGTCATATTCCAACGGCTACATTAATGTGTATAAATAGAAGACTTCATCCTCTGCACTAACAACCCTTTTTGACAATCCAAAATACACCCTTTCCCTTACCCCTTACACTCCTCCTGTAATTCAAACCTTACACATCAATCCCTACTCATCAAACATCAGTCCAAATCCAAACCTTCAGCCCCTGTTTCTACTACAACAACCTCAGTGTGATAACTCACAATTAGCAAATCTTGAGACTGTACTTCAAGTTGAAAAAGCACTTAAGACTGTAATTTAAGTGTATGATTGTAAACACCTAAGACTGTACTTTAGGTGTATAAATATTTTGTAAACACTCAAGACTGTACTTTGAGTGTATTTATGTTGTAAATCTTGAGACTGTACTTCAAGTTGTAAAAGCACTTAAGACTGTACTTTAAGTGTATCCCTAGTTGACTGTACTAATTAGGAAGAGGAAGTTCAAGGAACTTACCTATCAATTTGTGTAATTCTTGTTGATTAAGAGTATAATAAATTGATCTCACTTGTCAAAGTTTGACAGTGGGGGTGGATGTAGGAGGAGTGAACTCTGAACCACTTTAAATCTTGTTGTGTTATTTCCTTTTCTGCAATCACATACACACTCTTGCATTATTTCATTGTGTTAATTGTCCTATCGTTATTTCAAACCATATTTATATATATATATTCCGCTGCACAACTCTTCAAATATTTGACAGCTAAGCCAAACCATAGCTGTCTGATCATTTGCAGTTCAAACAAGGGCCTTTCACATATCAATCCATATCTCTGAAAAACCAAATCTTCTCATAACTTTCGAGAGAGCAAGCCAAGACAATCTGTCATATGCTTTTGCCATATCTAGCTTTAAAGCAACACTAGATCCAAAGACTTTGCGTTTAAGAGATTGCAAAAGCTCTTGTGCTAAAAGAACATTTTCATGAATTAACCGCCCTTTGACAAAGCCACTTTGTTGAGGAGAGATGATACGGGGCAGAATATTTTGAAGCCTTAAAGTGAGAAGCTTAGCAATTACCTTGTTAGAGAAATTACATAAACTAATAGGGCGAAGTTCAGAGAACACTGAAGGGGCTGCAACTTTCGGGATTGTGACAAGAAGAGTACTTGTCCAACTCCTAGGAAGATGAAAACCCGAGAAGAATTCCAAAACAGCCCTATGCAAATCACCGCAGATAATATCCCAACAAGAATGATAAAACATACCCGTGAAGCCATCAGGACCAGCCGCGCTTGTACCACTCATACCAAAAATAACCAAACGTAATTCTTCCAAAGTAGGAGGAGATGTCAGGCCCAGATTATCCTCTGCATTAATTAACTGAGGAATAGAGTCAAGTAGATGAAGAGAAGATGAATCCGGAGCACCATTTAACTGATCCGAATAAAAACGGACAGCTTCCTCCTTAATATCACTTTGAGAAGAAATCCAGCCCCCATTCCCATTCCTAATCCGGTGAATATAAAGTTGCTGCCTTATTTTTTTCACATAAGAATGGAAGTACCTTGTATTCCGATCACCATCGCGTAACCATGCAAGATTAGCCCTTTGCATCCAGAATTCCTCTTCAATCTTTAACCGATAAGATAGGTTAGCTTGAGAAAGATGTAAAGACGCCCGATTTTCTTCACTTGGATCTTGCTCAAACAATAACTCCTTTGCATAAACTTCATCTTCAGCGATTTTAACTAATTGATCCACCTTTCCAAACGTAGATCTATTCCAACCTTGCAATGCCTTTTTAAGCTTATTCAGTTTTTTTGCAAATTTAACTAAAGGCCTCCCATTAATCTTTTCCTCCCAATTTACCGAAACAACATCCATAAAGGATTTATGAGATGTCCAAATATTTAGGAAATGGAAAACCCCTTTTTTCACTTCATCAAATAATCGAATCTTGATCAAAAGAGGCGCATGATCAGAACAAGTGCTGTTGAGATGCTCAATAGTTGTTTGAGAAAATTGCTGAAGCCATAACTCATTAAACAAGGCTCTGTCCAAGCGTTGCAGAATTGTAGCTCGGCCCGTGCGTTTGTTACTCCATGTGTAAATATGCCCCAAAAATCCACCATCTATCAAATTGGAAATTTGAATCATATCTACAAATTTAGAAACTTTTCTATCTACCACTGGTCTGCCTCCTATCTTTTCAGATTGGCAAGTTATAACATTGAAGTCCCCCACAATTAACCACGGATCCAACACATTGCTTGTCTCTATCAAATAATCCCACAACTCCCTCCTATCATACTTACTACAGCTAGCATACACAAAGCTAATTAAGACAGGAACAGGCCAAAGACCATATGAAACACGAACTGTAATAACTTGATCCCCATTGTGAACAATATCACACGCCATCCCTTGCTTCCAGAAAATCCAGATTGAACTTTTATCATTTGAGCAGCCCCCAAGACATCTAAGCTTGCGAATATACGAATTAAGGTAGGAAGCCTCAATCTTAGGCTCATAAATAGCACAAATAGAAACATCATTCATCCTCATTAATCTTTTGATACGACGAGTAGTATTAGAGTTACCAATGCCACGAACATTCCAACTAATAATCCCCACCATTAAAAAACCAATAATAAGTAAGAAAAAGGAGAGAGGCTTTTAAGCCAAAAACTGTTCCGCACCCGAGACCTTTTCTTGACCAGAATTAGTCTCTGAGTTAGGATGAGCAATGTCAAAAGAAGTTGTAACTCTTGGGCCTCTTGGAGATAGCTGCAAATTACCAATAATATCATTGCTACGCCTTTTCTCCACACCACTATCATGAACCAAAATCTCAGAATCTGAATCCACTTTATCATCTACCACATCTTCAACAAAACCCTCTTGATTAACATCAAACGCGTCTTCTTGCAGATTTGTAGTAGTATCCCGAACATTAACATTAGAAACCTTAGGCAAAGGTGTAGGGTTCGCATGGAGACCAGATTGCTTGAGGGACGTAGGAGAAACAAAAGGAACACCTCTCCTTGAAAGGAAACTGAAACTATTCGTAACAATGTTAGAAGAACTTGAGGGCTTGGAAGCCAATGGAGAATTTGATGTTTTAGAAATCACCATGTGTGGATTATTAAGTAAAGAAGTAGTACTTGAAACTTTAACTGCCACAGGATCTGCTATAGCTCCATCCGAATCAACAATGGTAAGCTGCTCATGCATAGAAGTAATTGGAATACTTTCTCTACTAATACCTTGTGATACAGGTTTGGATCCATCATCTTTTCTCTTCTCAACATACTTCATATTTTGTTTAGGGTTGTTGTTGTTGGACTTGATCAAATCTTTCTTTGCCATCTCTCTAATATCACCAGAATTATCATTCGCATTGACTCCTTTAATGGTTGTTGCTGCACCATGTTGAATATCCTTACCTTTATCAACTTTAGGTTCCTCCAGATTTTTTGGAGCATCTTGTTTCGGGTTTAGGAAATAACAACTATTCATATCATGGCCAAGCTTATAGCAATGCTTGCAATAAAATGGGAGATTACCAAATTCAAGGGGCTGCCAAAAACTTTCATAATCATCACCACAATCAATATAAACCCTAGAGGGTAACTTCTTTAGCAAATCCACTTGCACCAACATCTTAGCAATACTAGGCCTTGATAAATCTGAAGTAGCCATATCAATTGCAAGGGGTTCACCAAAAATACGAGCTATAGAGAACAAACACACCTTATTAAACATGTGGATAGGCAATCCGGGCAAACCTACCCAAACAGGAAACAAGGATGATTCTTTCCCTGGATGCCAAGAAGGAGACCACCTAAAAACCCTCATAGGGAATCTCCCTAAATGCCATTGTTCTTTAGACCAACGCCTGTTGAAATCCCCTTCATGAGCCAATTAAATTAGGATATGTTTAGAGTCAACATGACCTAATTTAAAATCATCTTTCAACCCAAACTTAACAAAATGTTGACGAGTAATCTCCATAGAAGGCCTGCCATGTGAAAACTTACCAACCAAAGTATACCTGAATGGTTTTGCTAGGGTTTGAATCATCTCTACGGAGAACTTAACAGCAGGTTCACCTTTGTGGATGGACATCGGAGCCAAATTGATATTCTGAGCAGGAACAATAGGATCTTTGATAAGCGAAACAAAGGATTTTGCTTTTGTAGGGGATTGAGGCATCGGAGAAATAGGATTCTAAATAGGAGAAGGAGATAATCCAGATGAGTTAATGGAAGACGCGTTAGCATCACCTTGGGCATCAAGATTTCCTAGCGCATTAGGGATTCCTTGCGCAACATGAAATCCTTGCGCTGAAGGGATAAGACCAGAAATACCACCCGCTGCATTAGGAAACACGCCATGAGAATGAAATCCACCGGAGGAGGCCATCAAATCAACAGAAAACCCAAGAAATTTGAAACCCCAATTAGGGTTTCGACGGCAACAAGAAGAAAACTAGAGGAGAGAGAAGAGAGAAAAAGTCAAATGGTGAATCATTTTTACCGTGTATCGGGTTGTGTATCGGGAAATGGGTATCGAGGATGTGTAAGAAGGAAGACTTGCCATTAATGGTTTCTTCATGCCAATTGATCACTGTTGGTGATTTTAGTGTCATCAACGATTTTATGTAATTGGATTTACTAGAGACCAATGCGATCTCATATTAGGCTCGGATATGAGTAAGGGAAAGTGTGGAGTACACACTCATTTTGAGTCAAATATGTTTTCGACCACGATAAAGAAGCAGGGGTCAAGGGGCAGCGCCCCTTGTTGGGGTCCCGCTCATTAAGGGGCGAAATACTTTATTCGGAAAGTGTTTTAATCACAATTCGATCAATTATCCAGGATTATCAATTACCCTAACCTAAATTCTCTAACAATCACAACATTTATTCACATCAATATTAGTTGTTTTCACTTAGCATTTTTTTCATTTGTGTTAAGGTCCATTCGTCCTTAATGAGTCGTCATTGACTATTATGCTTTAGAAGTCAATTCATCATTTTAGGGACGTAGCAATCACTTGATAATAACAAGCAATGCAATTTCAAGAGTAAATGTATATTGCAAATAATGTCTCAAGTCTAGAGAGAATAGAAGGAAAGTGACCCTTTTATTTAGATAACTTTATACACACATGTCCCAAGTGTGGACCTCTGTAAAAATAAAAAGACACAGTCCAGGACGGACTTTGGTGAAAATCTAGATCCTACGAGGCTGGAAGACTCTATATCTTTTTTTTTTTAGGGATGGGCTCCCATGAAGCACGATGATCCACTTTCTTCCTCAATTGTTGGAGGGGTTATCGGCGGCATATTCCATGTCTTCCATGGGGAACTCGGGTTCCATGCCATCTGGAAAGATGTCGCGAGGTCTCCATTTGGCTTGGCGTTGTAATTGCCGGATTCGTCTATTCATGAGTTGGGAGTTTGCTTTGGCCATCTCCTTTCCTTTCAGGGTGCGTAACCTTTGTGCATGCTACCTGGCGAGGGTACAATTTTCCATTTGATGTAGCCGCCCTTGGGCTTTCGAAACAAGGGCCCCTTCTTGCAGACGGTGTTCGAACTTTTTAATCTTGTTGTTCATGTGGACGGTTGTCTCGGACGCCAATTCAGATGTAGATTCCTTGGTTAATGTTTCCAATGGACAAGACCGCAGAGGACTTTAGCATATTAAACCTCAAGGTGAAATTATAAGCGGGATTTGAGAAGAACGCTTCATTAGCGGATTAGCCTTTTAGGAAAAACTTGATCTTTTATTTTAGGAAATACTTGATCTCCATTTCTTTTATTTTTTTGAAAGACACACTTTTGCTTTGAGTGAAAGACTCACACACATTTTTATGTAAACTTTCGACAAGGCAATAATAATAATAATAATCTTATTAAGAAAACTGCCAATGGATTCAGAATGGTCACGACATGGCATCAACCGGGGAGTCAAGACTCTAACTAAACCTAACAGATATCTTTTCTTAAGGGCTTATCACACATCCTAACAATGGACTTTGACTCTTCCTAAGGGGAGGTTGATGGAAGGGGTTTTGAAACTTCATCCTCTGTTATGGCGTCCGCAGTCCCATCAATTTCCCAACCCGAGGCATTTAGCCCTTCAGACATTTTCTCTGCCACTGATCCTTTCCAAACGCTTCCCGTCATTCCGGCTTTGCTGAATTTAGGAACCACCATCTGGGACACTGATTTTGTCAACTCTTCCAAAAAGGCACACTTTGGGATTAACAACTTCATCAATTATGAGCTTATTTTCCTTGGGGTAGACATCACTCCGCTTTTCCTTCACATCAATCACTGGAGTTTTGAACTCGAGGGAGGTCACGGGATTAGATTCTACGAATTCAAGCATGTTGACACTCGGGTTATTGGCTGTGTCGGGGGCGTGGGAGCGTTCAAGCTTTCCCTTCTCAATTAACTCAAAGATGATGCATCTTATGGCGGTGAAATCATTGGTGTCATGGCCATGGTAGTTGTGAAAGGCACACCTTTTGGTCTTGTCGAGACGCCTTTTGGGGTTTTTAGGTTGAAAATTGACAAGAGGCGACGTGAGGCCCTGCTTGACCAATCCTTCAAATACCTTGCTTATGGGCATTCTGAAATCCTCAAACCTTGTGAAACGGGGTTTCGCTTGACATTTGGCTTTTCCTTTATCTTTGATTGAAATGTGGGGCTTTTGAGGGCCCTAGGATGCAATTTCCGGGTAATCATGTGGAAGTGTCCTCTCTCTTTCTTAATGGTCAGATTAGAACTGATCATGTTCGTGAGGTCTATGGTGAGCCCCTCTTATCCAAGATGCAAGAGCAGAATATTGTGATCTCCAATGGGAATGATCAATTTTTTTGGCTCCCTTCTACAAAAGGCCAGTTCTCTATCTCTTCTGCTTGGCGGCTTTGTCGAGCTCCTGGTGGTAAATGTCCCATTTTTGATTTTTGTTGGCACAATCACATTCCTTTAAAAGTTTCTGTTTTCTTATGGAGACTTCTCCATAATGGTTTGCCTACAGATTCAGCGGTGCAACGGCGTGGCATTGTTCTTGTTTCTGCTTGTGTATGCTGCCGCCAACGTCAAGTTGAAGATATCTCCCATTTGTTTGTGCACGGCATGGTTGCAAGTGAAGTTTGGATTTTTTTTTGCTCATATGTGTGGTGTTCCCATCTCGGTTTTTAATGTCCGCTCCATTCTTTCTAGTTGGTGGTTTGGACAGCGTTTTAAGACAAGTAAAGGGCTGCAATGGTTATGTCATATTCTGCCTTGTGTTATTCTTTGGGAAATCTGGAAACATCGTAATAAGGCTAGGTTTGAGGACTCCCCAATGTCTTCTCTGTTGATTATCCGGGCTGTGTTTAATTTTATGGCAGATTTGATTAAAGCTTTTCGGATCTCTTTCTCTTATTCTCTGGAAGACAAGCATATATTTGAGGGTTTTAGAATTCCTATGGTTGCTTCACTACCTCGGAAAATAAGGTTAGTTTTGTGGAAATCGCCTTCTATGGACCAGCTAAAGCTTAATACGGATGGGGCAGCCAAGGGTAATCCTGGCATCATTTCGGGTGGAGGTATTTTTCGAAAATCAAATGGTGAGGTTCTTTTTGCTTTCTCCAAGTTTTATGGAGTGGGAACAAACTTAATGGCTGAGACAAAGGCTGTTTTGGATGGTCTCTCCTTTGCTTTACAATTTGGAATTTCCTCTCTTTGGCTTGAAATTGATTATGAGATTTTACTTAAAATCTTAATTCATGAGTACCACATACCGTGGAGTATTTGGTATGATATACACCTTATCAAGCGGATTATGTCACAATTGCGTATTCGAGTTTCTCATATTCTTCGTGAAGGTAACTAGGTGGCGGATGGTCTTGCTAATATTGCTGCGTTTTCCCATCGAAATTCAGCTTATTATGATTTTAAATCTCTCCCACATGGTTGTAAGGGTGCTTACCGTCTCGATAAAGCAGCCATTCCTTATGTTCGTTTGTCTTGATTTTGATGTCTAGATTCTTGTATAAGATGTTTCTTATGTCATTTCGCAGCCTCCCTCCCCTTTTATGTAGAGGATCTTACAAATTTGTGTAAGGCCTCCCCCCTAGCTGTTTTTTCTCCGGTGGTTAAGGCCGTCATGTCCCCCACCTCGTTTGTATTATTTTTCCATATTAATAAAATTTAGGGAGTACCGTCTCCTTTCGCTAAAAAAAAAAAGTAATGAGAATTACCATTGCTCGAGACCAGGCGTTCCTTATCTTCCATTTGCTTTCTCTTTCCCAATAACTTACCCGACTGAGGTGCAACATGAGGATTCTGTGGAAGTGCGTGGGTGTAGGCATACTCATAACCTCGGTTTCTTACAGGAGTATACACCGGAGGCATGCAAGGAGCTTGTGGTCTAAAAGGTCTTGGATTGTAGAGCTGATACGGGTCATCATGGAATCCAATGGTTGATCGAGTACCCACATATGGTGACTAAGTTCTTGGGATTCGATTGGCGATCTCGAACCGAGAAGGGGTATAATTAGGAAGATATCGTGGGAGTGATGGTTGAGGCATGACCAGTGTGAATGGTGAGACATGGGTGTTTTGAGTGTATTGTATTTGGGGATTTATGGGAGGTAACCCATAGGGAATGTTGGATCCGGGGTGAGGCGGAGTGTAGGGAGCTTGAGTGGGAGGTAAGCTTTGAGTGTTTTTTTTTTTCAGCGAAAGGAGGACGGTACCTCCCTAGATTTTATTGATAAAAAAGAAAATTACAAACAAGGTGGGAGACATGACAACCTCAACCACCTGGAAAGAGAGACTATGGGGGGAAGCCTTACACAAGTTGTAAGGTCCTCTACAATAAAGGGAGGAGAGACTACATAAACTAGCAAACAATCTATAACGAAATCTAGCCATTAAAAACCTCACTTGATGCGGATATAATTATCTGAGTCGAATATGGGAGGTAGAAGAGCGATCCAACACAAGGGGACCCTTACAATCCGAGGGCAGATCATCAAAAGAATAGTATATAGAATTGGTACGAGACACCACTGCAGCATTAGCAAGACCATCAGCAACCATATTACCTTCGCGAAGAACATGAGTAACCCGGACCGTCATCAGGTTCAATAGGCGTTTAATCTCCATAATGTCATACCAAATAGTCCAAGGAATGTGATATTCCTCAACAATAATTTTGAGGAGAAATTCCAAATCAATCTCTAGCCATAAAGAAGAAATACCGAATCTCCAAGAGAAAGCTAAGCCATCCCTAACAGCCTTAGCCTCTGCCACCATATTGGTGCCGTGGCCATAGAAATGTGAGAAAGCAAAGACCACATTGCCATTTGAGTCCCTAATAATGCCGCCCCCAGTAATAATACCTGGATTACCTTTCGAAGCTCCATCTGTATTTAGCTTGAAGTGCTCCGATATAGGAGGATTCCATGAAACCATCCTAATTTTCTTACTTATAATAGGAGTACCCAAAATGCTAAAGAAAGCAAAAACCAGATTATCGACCCAAGAACCCGAAAACTGAATGTCAAAAGCTTTAATCACATCTTTGACAGAGGCAACAACTAAAGAAGTAACCCGAGAAGAAGACATCTTCAGCCCCTGAAATCCCGATTTATTTCTCCCTTTCCAGATTTCCCATAAAATAAAACAAGGTAGAACACGACATAGCCAAGAAATACCGTGGGAAATACTTTTATTATTGCAAAACCACCAAATGGACAGAATAGAATGAATATTGTAGGTATAATACTTCAGACCCATGATGTGAGAAAAATAGCCCCAGACTTTCCTAGCAACATCACCATACACAAAAAGATGCTCTAGATCTTCAGTAGATGGATGAGAACAGCAACTACAAGCAGAAACAAGGGAAATACCTCTCTTTTGGATGGCACAATCTGTTGGGATCCCTCGATGCAGAGTACTCCACATGAGGATTGAGATTTTGAGAGGAATATTTTTATGCCAACAGTGTTCAAAAATAGGCCGAGAGAGACCTTTGGTTTGATAGGCATTCCAGGCCGAAGATATGGTAAATCTGCCCGAAGCATTAGGCATCCAAAATAACGCATCAGGTCTGTCCATAATCTCAATGTTATTATCTCGGATATAATCTAAAAGCTGGCATCCATACTCATTCTGAATATACTCCACTCTAGGCTGCCCATTGATAAATAAAGAGGAGACTTCAATATGATTTCCATGCAACGAGATAGAGTCAGTCAACCAACAATCATGAATAGAGATATCCCCTCGCCCAATTCTCCACCCAATATTACATTCTATGATGGGTTTGGCTTTGATCATTCTGCACCAAATGTGTGACGCATAAGAAGGTTTAGAAGCGTCCATAGGATGAGTACCGAAGCAATATTTTGCTTCCAAAAAATCTGTCCAAAGAGAGGATCCACTTCGAAACTTCCACCACAGCTTCATTGCTAAGGAAAAAGCTATATCTTCAAACTTTCTAATACCAAGACCCCCTTCCGAAGTGGGAAGAAAAAGAGTGTTCCTCCTGACCCAATGATACTCATGGTGCCCCTCTTCATCACACCAAAAGAAGTTAGCAATAAGACGATACATAGAATTAATAACACCTTTAGGCAGATCTAATAAAGCGATGTAATAGAGGGGGATAGCTTGTAAACATGTTCTAATAAGAGACAACTTGGCCCCAAAACAAAGAAGTTTACCATGCCAAGTAGCCAACCGATCTTCCATTTTTCTCAGGACCGAGTCAAAGAGGGAAATCTTTTTCCGGCCAACATATAACGGGCAACCCAAATAAATGATTGGCAGCTCCTTCTTTTGAAAACCTGTAGCCTCAGAAATAATAACATCTCTATCATCATTATGAACCCCAGTAATGAAACAAGACTTAGCGGAGCTAACTAGCTGGCCAGAAAAATTCTGATACCAATTAAGGCACCTCATGTGAGCATCAAGAGAGTCTTTGGAACCATTACAAAAGATAATAATATCATCCGCATACGCCAAATGAGAAATCATAGGAGTATGAATATGGGCCCGATATCTATACTGAGGGAAATCAGAATGAAGAAGGTTCAGACCTCGGCTCAACACCTCTGCAGCAATAATAAAAAGAGTGGGAGAAATAGGGTCACCTTGACGAAGCCCTCGAGAAGATTGGAAGAAGCCACAACTTTCACCATTCACGAGCACCGAAAACCAGCAAGAAGAGATACAACGGAAAATAAGGTCATTCCACACTTCATTGAAACCAAACTTCCTCATAACCTTAATCAAAGCAAACCAGGAAATCTGATCATAGGCCTTGGCCATATCAAGCTTCTTTTTTTTTTTTTTTTTTTTTTTTGTGAAAAGAGGACGGTACCTCCCTAAATTTTATTAAATAAGTAAAAATAAAACAAGCACGGTGGGGGACATGACAACCTCAACCACCGGAAGGTAACGAGCTAGGGGGAAGGCCTTACACATGTCGTAAGGACCTTTACAATAGAGTAAAGGGAATCTAGAGTACATAGCAAAAAGAATAAAAATATACCTAGCCATGAGACAATAACTAAGACAACTGAGTGTAAGGAATCCGAGCCTTGTCTAGAGCAAAGTAACCTTTGTAATGACAAGGAAGATCATGGAAAGTGTTGAACTCAGAATTTCTTTCATCATTTGCAGCCATATTAGCCAAACCATCCGCAACTCCGTTACCTTCTCTCAAGATATGAGTAACCTTAACCTCCATTTGTTCCAAAAGACGATGAATATGAGCGATAATATACCAAATAGTCCAAGGGATATGGTATTCCTTATTGATAATGCGGGTTAAGATTTGGGAATCTAACTCAAGCCATATTCTATGAAAGCCTCGGTTTTGAGCTATAATAAGACCATCTCTTGCAGCAAGGGCCTCCGCAACCATATTAGAATGAACACCATAATAGTTAGCGAAAGCAAATAGAAAGTCGCCATTATGATCCCGTAAAATACCACCACCAGAAGCAACACCAGGATTACCTCGGGATACGCCATCTGTGTTAACTTTAATCCAATCAATACAAGGAGGTTCCCATACCACCAATCTGAGGGAACATTGAGTAGTGGGTGGAGAGGTCAAGTTAAAAGCATCAAACAAATGAATGTCACTAAAAGAACGTGGGAAAGATAACTTGAAAGATGCAGCAATCTGAGATGCATACAATCGAACCTTGTGAATAATACCATTAGAACACATCTTAATCCCTTCAAATCGGCTTTTATTACGAGCAACCCAAAGTTCCCAAACAATAAGAGCTGGAATAACGCACGAGAGCCATTTAGAAATAGACGAGTTGGGGTGAGAGAGGCCTTGCCACCAACAAATAAGCGCTTGATTTAGACATCCCAAATAGGTCCGAATACCACAAAGAGAGCTGTAATAATCCCATACGGGGTTAGCACACTCACCATGAACAAGAATATGGCTAATGGACTCCTCACTAGCAGCGTTGCAACAATCACATTTAGAGGCCAAAGAAATACCCTTCTTCCTCACATTATTATCCGAAGGCAGCCCCCCATGTAAAGTCCGCCACAAGAAAACCGATATCTTTTTTGGGATGAATTTGGACCAGAAAGAAGAGTAAACGGCTAAACGAATTCTAGGAGATCTGCATTCTTGCCAAGCCAAGCTATCCGTGAATTTACCCGAAGTAGAAGGCAGCCATATAGGAATATCCGGTTGATGAGAAAGAGAAATAGAGTGATGTTGGATTAAGGATAGAAGTTGTTGACCATATACA
Organism: Campanula takesimana; assembly: GCA_026119855.1. Classification (NCBI taxonomy): domain Eukaryota; kingdom Viridiplantae; phylum Streptophyta; class Magnoliopsida; order Asterales; family Campanulaceae; genus Campanula; species Campanula takesimana. The sequence goes on from JAOWBW010000941.1 coordinate 241,689, forward strand.
TGTCTAATGAGATCAATACGAGGTTGCCCATGCTCAAAAAGGTCCAAAATTGGAACATGATCAAAAGGAATAGCGCCCATAGATTCATCCAGCCATCTCTCATGAATAGAGATTTCTCCTCTCCCAACCCGCCATGCCATCCTATCTTCCCACAACGGTTTAGCCTCAATCATCCTTTTCCAAACATGAGATGAATATGATGTAAGAGTAGCATCCATTGGGTGAATTTCCCAACAATACTTTGCAGGCATAAGGCTGCTCCAAAGGGAATCCTTACTTCGAAACCACCACCAAAGTTTCATAGAAAAAGCAAGAGAAATATCCTCAAATTTCCGCAACCCCAAGCCTCCTTCTTCCACGGGATGACTCATTTTGTCCCAAGAGAGCCAATGGCATTTTTTGTTACCGTCATTGCTGCTCCAAAAGAACCTGACAATAATTCTTTCTAAAGCCCGCATTACACAAATGGGAGGATCAATAAGAGACACATAATACAATGGCATTGCAGCGAGACAAGATTGAATCAAGGTAAGTTTTGCACCAAAAGATAAAAGCTTACCTTTCCTGGAAGCTAACCGTGATTCCATTTTCCTTATGAGAGGAGCAAATTTTTCCTTCCCGTGTAAAGCGGACAGCCCAAATAAATTAGGGGGAGGTCATTCTTAATGAATCCCGTAATGGCTGCAATAACATCATCTCTATCTCCATGCTTCCCGGTGATGAAACCTGATTTTTTGATATTAACAAGCTGCCCCGAAAATCTTTGGTACCACTCAAGATACTTCATGTGACATTCAAGAGAGGATTTTGAACCATTGCAAAAAATAATCACATCATCGGCATATGCTAAATGAGAGACCATTGGGGTATTTATATGAATACTATCTATATTAATACGCCTATGGTGTCTCACCTTGCATATGCTGATGACGTGATAATATTCTGCAATGGAGCAAAAAATTCCCTTGAAAAGCACATGGAATATTTGGAGTGGTATCAAAATTTCTCGGGTCAATTAGTGAATATTCAAAAATCTGGTTTCATCACCGGTAAGAATGGAGATAGGGATGAGATGATTGCTGCCATTACGGGTTTTTCCAAACAAGACCTTCCTATGTCTTACTTGGGATGCCCTATATACACCGGTAGAAAGAAAATCAGCCTCTTTGCCCCCTAATTCAAAAGTTGGAGAACAGACTTGCCTCATGGAAAGGAAAACTTCTATCTCTTGGAGAAAAATTAACCTTAATTCAGTCGTGCCTTGCTGCCATTCCCATTTATTATCTCTCTCTTATTGATCCCCCTAAAGGCGTCATTCATGCTATTGAGAAGATTATTGTTCGATTCTTATGGAGCAATATCGATGGTGATAGGAAGTGTCATTGGCTCTCTTGGGATAAAATGAGCTGGCCTTTGGATGAAGGTGGCTTGGGCATCTGTAAATTTGAGGACATTTATATGGCTTTTTCTATGAAGTTATGGTGGCGGTTAAAGACAGCCGATTCTCTTTGGACCTCCCTTATGCTTGCTAAATATTGTTGGGAATCCCATCCCATGGATGCAAATATCCCCTCTTATGCCTCACACACTTGGAAGCGCATGGTAGCTGCTAAACCTCTTGTCGAGCAGCGGCTTGCTTGGCGAGTTGGTCGGGGTCATCTTTCCATTCATGAGAATTGGCTATATGGTAATATGGGTAATCTCCCTCATGCTCATACTGAAGTTTTCTCTCTATTTGAGAATGGCCTCCCTCGTTCTAACTTTATTAGAGAGAGTTATGGGAATCAGATTCTAGCTATAATTCAGTCTCATTGCATCCAACTTTCTGATTCTCCGGATGTTCCCATTTGGTTGCCTTCTCCCTCTGGAAAGTTCACGGTCAGCTCTGCTTGGAAGGAATGCCGTAACAGTAGGGTCATTTCGGCTTTACATTCTTATTGCTGGAACAAACACATCCCAAGAAAAATATCTGTGTTTCTTTGGAGGGTCCTTCATAACGGCCTCCCTACCGATGATATGGTCAAGAAAAGGGGTGTCCAAGGTGCATCAAAATGTGATTGCTGTTCAGATCATAAGGAAGAGTCTATTATGCATGTTCTTTCAAAAGGTGAGACTGCCCTGTCGGTTTGGGATCATTTTGCTTTGATGTGTGGCATTCATATATCTAGGGGTACTATTCATCAAACCCTAACTCGATGGTGGTGTGGCTGTAACTCCTCTTCATCGCTCCTTAAGTGGCTCATAACCATTATCCCAGCCTTCATTTGTTGGGAGCTTTGGATTGCTCGTAATAAGAGCCGATTTGAAGGCATTGCTATGAACCCCAATTCCATTATCCATAAGGTTTGCATGCAGATTTCATCTATTGTTTCAGCTTTCTCCCTTTCTTTCTCTCATTCTTATGATGATTCCTTCCTTCTGAATAAATTTCATGTTCGTATTTCCCCTCCTAAGTCTCTGAATCTTAAAAAGTTTGTTTGGGAAACTCCTTATCCCAATGAGATAAAGATTAATACGGATGGGGTTTCGAGGGGAAATCCCGGTCTTGCTTCGGGAGGTCCTTCGTGATCACAATGGCCAATTTATCTACGGTTTCTCTTCATTTTATGGGGTCGAGTCGAATATGGTAGCGGAGGCTAAAGAAGCTCGAGATGGCCTTGTGGCTGCTCTTTCAAGAGGTTTCCAGCAAGTTTGGTTAGAATTGGATTCCCAAGTGCTCACGCGAATCATTATAAAGGAATACCATATTCCTTGGTCTATTGGGTATATCATTTCTCACATTCATCTCCTAATGAATATCATGAACATTCAGCTTACCCATATTTATAGAGAAGGAAATAGCGTGGCTGATTGTTTAGCTAACATTGCAGCGGATACAGAGCAGAATTTCGACTTTATCATGGTTAATGATCTTCCTCTGCAATGTCAAGGGCTGCTATCTCTTGACAAAGCAAGGACCCCTTATATTAGATCTAAATAGGTTGTTTTTGGGCTTTTGTATTTTTGATTATAGTTCATGGCTAGATTCTTATATAGGTTATTCTCCTCTTATTGTAGTCACCCCCCTTCTATTGTAGAGGATCTTACAGTTTGTGTAAGAACTCCCCCCTTTGATTTTTTCAGGTGGTTGAGGTTGTCATGTCCCCCACCTTGTTTGTATTTAATTTTCATTATTAATAAAATCTAGGGAGGTACCACCCTCCTTTCGCCAAAAAAAAGGGTATTTATATGAATACGATAACGATATTGAGGAAAAACAGAGTGAAGGTGATTGAGACCTCTACTCATCATCTCAGCAGCAATAATAAAAAGACATGGGGATAGAGGGTCCCCTTGCCTTAAGCCTCTAGTAGACGGGAAGAAACCGCAACTCTCCCCATTAATCAACACCGAAAACCAGCTATTAGATATGCAACTATAAATCATATCAATCCAAACTTCATTGAATCCAAATTGTCGCATGACTTTAAGAAGACCAAACCAAGATAATCTATCATACGCCTTTGCCATATCTAGCTTTAGAGCCACGTTAGAGCCACGAACCTTTTTATTAATCGGCCTAAGATCAGAAAATGTCGTTGGAGACTAAACCTTAGGAATGGTGACAATCAATGTGCTAGTCCAACTTCGTGGCATAGAAAACCCCGAAAAGAAATCCCCAATTGCTCGGACCAGATCCGTCTTAATAATATCCCAACAACCCTTATAGAAAGCCCCCGTAAATCCATCCGGGCCAGCAGCACTTTGCCCGTCCATACTGAAAACAATGTCATGAACTTCTTCCATCGTAGGGACATTCGTAAGCCTCTGATTATCATCATCATTAATAATCCGGGGAATCAAAAATAAATAATCATTTGCTGGAATATCACATTGACCTTGAAGCTGGTCCGAATAGAATCCCACAGCCTCTTCTTTAATATCCTCCTTGTCAGTGAGCCAGTCCCCTTGTCTATTCCTGATACGATGAATGAACAACCGTTGCCTCTTTTTCTTAACCGTTGCATGGAAAAACCTAGTGTTCCTGTCCCCTTCTTTTATCCATTTTAAATTTTCCTTTTGAGCCCATAATTCTTCCTCAATATTCAGCTTTTGAAGAAGGTGAGCTTGAGCAAGTTGAAGTGCTGCACGGGTCTCTACCGTATTAAGTTGTTGATGCTGAGCCTCACACACAAGAACCTCATCCTCCGCAATCTTAATTTGTTGCTCCACTCTCCCAAAAATGCTCTTATTCCATCCCATAATACACTTACGCAGACGATTAAGTTTTTTAGCAAAACTAACCATCGGCCGACCATCCATAGGGGATTCCCAAGAGTTGCGCACAATGTTGCTGAAGTCATGATGCTTTAACCAAATATTAAGGAATCGAATGTGCCACTTCTTCTTTCAGCCTCAATTTGGATATTAATCACCAATGGAGCATGATCCGAACATACCCGAGATAAATGAGTAACTCGAGTAATGTGAAAAAGATTCATCCATTTCTCATTATAAAGAGCCCGATCAAGCCTCTGGTAAATAGCTCTTCTACCCATCCTCTTATTCGACCACGTATTCATATTGCCTTCGAAACCAGCATCCATAAGATTAGCATATTGAATCATGTCTGAAAACTCATTAACTGCCATTTCATTAATAGGTTTACCACCCACTTTTTCCCCTTGATCAAGAACACAATTGAAATCACCCACTACCATCCAAGGAAATTCCACCTCACCGATAGCCATTAAATCCTCCCAAAGAGTTATGCGCGAAAATCTATTACAGCTTGCATGAACAAAAGAAACCTAAATAGCCTTCTCCCAAAGGATGCGAGATTTGCAAGGTCAAGGCCTGTTTAGATTCTTGAATAATAGACCCATGTAGCCCATGTTTCCAAACCACCCAAATCCTATTAGAAGTATTAGCCAAGCCACTTTCACACCCAATCTTTCTTATAAACTGATCCAAATTTGAACTAGCAACTTTAGGCTCATAAAGAGCAATCAAAGAAGCCCCATGGGAGCGAAATAAACGCTTAATTCTTCTTACCGTAGCACCATTAGCAATGCCACGGCATTCCAACTTATAAACGAAACCATTAAAAATAGTGATAAAAAGAAGTAAATGAGAATATAAAATAGGGGAAGGTAACTCACAGCAAGGGGGATTTCTCCCTATCCTTTTTCCTTTTATGAGTGACAGTAGTGAAGCCATCATCATTTCCATCCACAATATCCTCAACAGATTCACGTTCCTTGAAGTCCAATTGAAACCCAACTACATGGTTCAGGGTAGTGACCCTAGGAGCTCGAGGTGACAAATTCAAAGAGCTGAAAGTGTCCATCTTAGCCAAAGAGGTGGGTTTTTTCCGCATGGCAGAATCATCCCGAATTGGAGTTTGTAACTTGAGGGGATCTTGAACACTAGGAATCTTTCCTTCTTCTCCATTATCAGACTTAGTTTTGATAGCTGTTAACCTCTTGGTAAGAGCATCATTCAACGCTTTAGGCAAAGCAACTCCCCTTTTGGCAACATATATCCCCGTAGTAATTGTTGGCTTAGAACCAGCATTATCTTTATTCTCATTAACCTTTGAGGTTTCAGCAATATTGTCCTTTTGGAGACTATTGTGAACCTGCCCATCGACCTTCTCATTAACTGAATTGGTTTTCATGGTATTCCTCCTTTTTTCCACCTTCTTTCCATCCTTTTCCTTGTTTAGCGCACGACACCCAAAGGAGTCATGACCCAAAACTGAGCAATGACGACAATAGAGTGGTAAATTATCATATTCCAATTTCTGAAAGAAACTAGGATAGCAATCACCACAATCAACATGCACTTTATCCGGTAAAACCTTGAGAAGATCAATTTGTACCAGGATTTTGGCAACGCTCGGTCTAGATAACTCAGCCGTAGCCTTGTCAATAGACAAAGGCTTCCCAAAAGTACAAGCAAGCGATGATAAGAAAACCTTGTTAAATAAATGGATGGGCAAACCCGGAAGACTTACCCATACTGGAACTAATGGGGAATCATGTTTAGGTTGCCACGATGGAGACCATACAGTCGTTTTCATGGGGAACTTTTTACATACCAAACCTCCTTTGTCCACAACCGATGAAAATCCTCCTCTGTCGAAAGTTGGATCAGCATGTGCTGTGGATCAATGTGGCCGAGCTTGAAATTGCCTTTCAATTGGAATTTAGCAAAAGCCAATCTTGCTGCTTCCATAGTGGGTCGACCATTAAGAAACCTTCCCACCAACGTCCAAGCAAACGGCTTTGCAAAAGCTTGAATGGTTTCTTTAGAGAGTTTGAGAGACGGAACACCCTTGTGGGTATTAACTGGGATCAATGGAACACTAGCAGGTTGTGAAGGGAAGGAGGAATCCACAATCGATGCAAAGGATTTGCTAAACAGCGAATTAGCAAGGGGTTGAGAGGCGGCGGCTGGAACAATATTAGGGTTAGGGTTAGGGCGATCTGCATGGGGGCCGATATTAGGGTTTGCTGAACCAATAATGTTAGCAATAGATCCAGGGTTTGATTGATGTTGTAGAGGGGGAAAAGGGTCCGGGGCAGCCATTAGAGGGGCTACCATTGGAAGGAAACCCTAGGAGCCCTAGGAAAGAGACGAGGAAGATCACCTAGAGAGAATCTTAGAGAGAGAATTTTCTATTCCGTTGGCCATATCAAGCTTCAAAGTGACATTTGTGCCCCAAACCTTTTTCCTAAGGGATTGCATTAACTCTTGAGCAAGGAGAAAATTCTCATGAATCAACCTACCTTGGACAAAACCACTTTGCTGTGGAGAGATAATCCTTGGGAGAATGGGAGCAAGCCGTCCAGTTAGCAGTTTTGTAATCACTTTGTTAGAAAAATTACAAAGGCTAATAGGGCGTAACTCCAAAAAAGAGGTAGGGGAAATTACCTTAGGAATTGTAACTATAAGGGTACTAGTCCAACTCCTAGGAATTGCATGGCCCGAGAAAAATTCATTAATAGCACGATAGAAATCTTCTTTAATAATATCCCAGCAAGATTTATAGAAAGCCCCCGTGTATCCATCCGGCCCTGCAGCACTCTGTCCATTCATAGACCAAATAACCTGTTTAATCTCATCCATGGTAGGAGGAGCCGTTAGCAACAGATTATCATCTTCAGTAATTAAAGTCGGAATAACACTCAAAATATCATTACTAGGGTTATCATGAGGCTTCCGAAGTTGATTGGAATAAAACAAGACAGCCTCATGCTGAATATCATCCTTAGAATGAATCCAGTCACCATTGGAATTTTTGATGCGATGGATAAATAGCTTTTGACGCTTTTTCCGGGCGTATGAATGAAAAAACTTGGTATTCTTATCACCTTCTTTAATCCAAGATATATTGGCCTTTTGACACCAAAAGTCTTCTTCCATTTTCAGCTTCTCTAGCAGGGCAGCCTTAGCCATGCTCAAGCCAATAATATTTTCTTCCAAGGGGTCATTTTGAACCAAAATCTCACATCGAGTAACTTCATCCTCAGCATGTTTGATTTGTTGATCAATTCTCCCAAAGATTTCTTTATTCCACAACGAAATAGCCTTTTTTAATCGAGAAAGCTTTTTTGCAAAACGAACCATGGGCCGCCCATCCATATAATCACTCCAGGAGTGAGCCACAAGATTCTGAAAGTTAGGATGCTTTATCCACACATTCAGGAACCGAAAAGAACCTTTAATGGACTCAGCTTCAGTTTGAACTTGAAAAACAAGAGGGGAGTGATCCGAGCACGTTCTATTAAGATGAGTCACACTAGTAGCATAGAATTTATCCAGCCATTGAGTAAAAAGCCCTATCCAGCCTTTGAAAAATGGTAGGACGTCCCCGAGGTTTATCTACCCAAGTAAAACCACTACCCCAATAGCCAGCATCAATGAGACCAATAAATTGCACCATATCAGAAAATTCAGCCACAACTTTCTCCTTAATAGGCTTGCCACCTATCTTTTCAGATTGTTCAAGAACACAATTGAAATCCCCCACAATAAGCCAAGGATTATCTCCGACATTCATACTCATAAGATTATCCCATAAGTTCCTCCTTTCATAACGATCACAGCTCGCATAAATCACAGTTAGAAAAACAGGAAAGCTCCATAAAGGATGACTAATTTGCATTGTTAATTCTTGTCTAGAATCATGATGAACTCGACAATCATAACCATGCTTCCAGAAAACCCAAATTTACTAGTGCAATTAGCAAGCCCCCCAACACACCCAAGATTTCTTTGAGTTTTAAGAAGATGAGCAGAATTCAACATAGGCTCAGAAATAGCCACAAAAGAAGCACAATCCCAAACCTAAGTCTACAGAGAAGATTTATTGCCAATCCCTCTCACATTCCAATTAATCAACGCTACCATTGGAAATATAATAAAAAGAGCAAAAGGTTACCATCTTAAGAAGGTGGAGAAGCAGATTGGCTTCTCTTTTTTCTTGGCTGCACAATAGTGACGGTATGTTGAGGTAGAGAATGAGGGGAGTCGGTATTTTCGCCAGATTGAGGGGGAGGAATTTGGTCGCAATTCGGAGGTTGGGTGACTTTGACCTCTTCTTTGTGGTTGGTAACTTTGGTGAAGGACCCACCAATTTGAAACAGAGCTGCAACACCTCTTTGTCTCGTCGACTCATCAGACGGAGTTTGCGTTTCTTTGTGGTTTTCTGTGATAATTTCTTCCCTAGCCCCGGAGGCTTTTAGAGCTCGGAGCAACTCTTCTTTCGTTGGGCTATCCGGCTTATCCGCGGCGTCATTTCCCAAGCTACTATCCATTGAAGTGGTCTTTTCGAGGTACCGGGTCGGAGAAGTTGTGATGACCGGGGAACTTTCTAACTCCACACGCACTAGGCGGTGACATGATGCTCTCTTCCACTTCATCCGAGCTACGGGAGAAGGAAAAGAAGGGAAATTCAGGCTCTGGTAAAACATTGGGTGAATGCTTGGGCTATGGGATTAACGCTCATGCTACTGATGGGACAGGACCGTTATGCTTAGACTTATGGAGTGGAAGGTGGACGAGACTTCACGGGATCTTTGGAATCCATCCAAAGTTGGCGGGTGCCTCGGAGATTTTCCAAGGGTATGGCGAACTCTTAGGGGACTATTCCTAAGGACTTGACTGGCTTCTTGGAGGATAACAGGGATCCATCCAAGGATTTGACTGACTTCTCAGAGGATAACAGGGATCCATCCAAGGGTTTGACTGACTTCTTGGAGGATAACAGGGATCCATCCAAGGACTTGATTGGCCTTCTAGGGGACTATTCCTAGGGATTTAACAAGAATCTCAACGGGGACCTAGGGGACCATGCCTAGGGATTTAACGGGAATCTTGGAGGATAACAGGGATCCATCCAAAGACTTAACAAAATGACGCTTATTAACGCAAGAAAGCAATGTGTCAAAGATAAGAAGCAAAAATGGAGCAAATTTAAGCAATGTACAATTAATTATCCGTTCAAGTTTACTTAAAATGCATTTTTATTCCTAAATGGTTGGAAAAGATTTCTCTTATTTTTCGTAACTACTCTAAACCCTGGATCAGTGGAGGCCATCACTATGTCTATAAGCCCCTCATTTTTCACCTGCATTGCACACCCCAAGGACAGACTATCCCGGGCGAGGGTCCTATAGGGCACGCGGCTTCCACCGACCAAAAGAATCATTCCTAAGGTCCAGTGTGTCGTGAGGTTCCAATGCGCGTGCCATCCTTATCATGATTGATTTAATGCTTTAACGAAATTTCAGCATGACCTTATTTTAATGAGGGACCTTGGACCTTAACCTTGGGCTTAAGGATGATTGGGATGGGCCAAGCATTAGGACTTAACGACACGGTGTCAACCTATCCTTAATACGTGACTTTGGTTAATTATGGTTGGAATTAACGCATAGGTTAAGAACCGGGTCAAAGATGACCTTGGTCACACTTGTTTTCACAAGGAGTCGTGAACTTGGGCGTTAACTTGGCCATAATTAACGTTTAGACATGCAATAGGGATGTGATGATGTGAGCTAGACCAAAAACCAACCATGGTCACGGTATTTATGTGTCACGGACAATGTGTGGTTGACTCGACTCGAAAGGGGAGGTGGAATGGACCCGTGCGCCCGAGAAGGGCATAAGAGCGCCAATCAAACTGCATCGTGGCATCCATCCTGGGTTTTAAGGGTTTTTGAGACGTGCACAAGGTCGAGTGCGCGTTGTGTGAAGTCTTCTATGTTCCCTTTTGTGTTAAAATAGGAATTTTGCAATGCGTTTTAATATCATGAACAAGAGTATATACAAGATATGGACAAGCAATTTGAACAAGTAATTTGCACAAGTAATAAAACAAGGATATGAACAAGTAGGAATCTTGAAAATCAAATTTGTACATGAGAAGGGTTGTGCACAATCGAAGATTTTGAAAACCGAATTTTTTGTCCAAAATTTGTGCGTAACCGAGCTTTGGAAAACAAGTTTCAGTTCAAGAAAACAAAGGCATATGTGCACGAATAAAGGCTGTAAATTGGAACTTGGACAAGCAGAGGCAAGGGACCATCAGAATGTTTCTGCCCTGCAAGAAAATGTTAATTTGAAACATTCTGTGGGCCCGGGTAAACCAGCTGTACGGCTAGTAGAGGAGTCCCATTATTTTTTGCAATTTTCCAGTTTCTGATCCATCAAGCCCCAGTTTATTGATTAACCAGAACAGCTTCATTCCCAGAAATCAAAACAGAAACACAAAACACACAAAAGATATGCACAAAGTCGACAAACGAAGACGGGAGTTTGACCCACACAAAAGTGCCCCCAAAGCTTCTAAAAAGAAGTTTGAAAACACTTTTATTCCTCAGCGGAGTCGCCACTGTAATATACCCATGGGAAAATGGAAAAGTTCCCTCGAGAATCAAACACGACACTTTATGTTCAAGAAAACGGAGTCGCCACGTTAAATTAATTTTAAACCCAATTTAACGAAAAAGGTTAGAGAAAATGAGTTCGGAGGTCAGGTTACGTTTTGGGAAGAACGTTTGATGGTTCACCCAATCCGCCTTAGAAAACCGAGTCTCCCTAAGTTTGTTGACCAAAAATGTGCAAGTGTGTGTGTGTGTATTTTGAAAATGGGAGAAACCGTCTTGTTTTTAGAAAGTGATTTTAGAAATAAAATGTAGGCATGTTATTGCCCTTTTTTGATATTTTAAATAAAAGAGATAAACTATCCAAGTAAAATAAGGTATTCTTAGGGACGGATTTTCACTTAGCCATGGAAAAGGCTAGCAAAGTCAAGAGGGACAATCAAGCAATAATACCTTTACTTGGAGAGAACCACAACTTAGATGAATAAGGATTAAGACCCTATCATCTAAATAAGGTTAATCTCTACAAGATTTTGAATAAAGACTCTAAATAACATATATGAACTTTTTGACCACATCATTATATGAAAATTTAATAATATATAAAATATACATACATATATATATATATATATATAATAATCAAGGGTCCAAATTATAAATACATTGGATACACTTGGATAATTTCAAAAATACAATTGGATACATTGGTTTTTAACCTACTGTATCCAAGTGCAACACTTGGATACAATACTTATTTAGCTACTGTATCCAAGTGCAATATCAAAATTTATGTATTGTATCCAAGTGTATCTAATGTATCTATAATCTGGACCCTTGATTTTGATTCTAATCTAATGGTTATGTTTGGTTCTCACGGTTCTCACGCAATTGTGGTTCTTATTTGAGCACATACCTATATATATATATATATATATATATATATATATATATATATGTACAATAAATAAACAAACACAAGATAAATGTACAAGGCTCTCTCCAAATGTGCAATGGATCACCAAGCCAAAAGTAAAGACATTAAATTAAATGACATTGATATAAATGACATAAATGTAAATGACATAAATGTAACAAATACTCCTTCTCCACTTAGCTCATCATTTTAATACACTATAAAAGTGTAAGATGAAACCATTGGGGTCATGGGAGTATTTAGGTCCAATCATATATGTATAAAGACTACATTTATATAAGCATGAAAATAAACAAAGCCAATATCCCAACAAGAGCAATATAAAGATGACAATAAAATAAAGATCTAACTTTTAAGCAAGTTTGGGGTAAACCTTTAATTGATTGACCCAAGTTTGCTTCTTTTCTTCTTTACGTTGATTTTGGGTAGGAAGAAGGAATTATGTGGGTTCCTAAATCCTAGAGGGGTTGATCTTTGCGTGATTTAGATTAAATGAGACTAGAGATAAGAGTGATACTACTTTTTGTAGTCTTTCACTATTATCTAAAGAAAATCACAATCTTTCACAAAGAGAAGTATTTAATCTGAGAGAGACTACAAATTTTGAGAGTAACTTTGCTAGGGAATTCTTGATGAAATGAGAGAGGAAGAGCTCCCTATTTTATAGGATGGATTGGGGGCTTTTTGTAACTTAAAAGTAACATTTTGGTCCCTCAACTATTAGCTTATTTTTTTCTTAGGGGCTAAGCAAAGAGGAGATATTTTGATCAAAAAAATGAGGTGGAAATTGGGTAGTTTTTGTGTATAAAATGGGTTGAAATTGGATCATTTTTGTGCACAAAATGGTGTATTTTCGGATGTTAAATGGGCTGGGAATTAATT